>CCAG010002206.1:0-38105 GCA_001077435.1 Glossina morsitans morsitans
TTTTTTTTTTTTTTTTATCAACACACACCTCTCATTAAGTACTTGGAAAAAAAAGGCACATGCATATACAGTATAAATATACTCGTACATACGCATACACACATATGCTTATGCGTTTCACTTGTTATACTTACAAAAGAAGTGCATAAAGTCGACTATGAGGTTGGTTGTATGTATGAGCGTGTGTATGAAAATGAAACAAAAAGCCATTTGATGCTGCGTGCTGTAATCAAAACCGGAAGGCTCGATGTCTCAATTTATACATCATTTCAAATGATTACATATTACTTTTCTATTTATTAGTGGAAACATTTTTTACATCAAACTTGTTCCTACATCTTAGCAATCATATGAGTCCGAATACTGACATTATCTTTATTGTGTGTTCCAAACGATTCTCTCGCTTTGTTTTAAAACCAAATATATACGGCCCTGCTGTGTAGCCCTTTATTATTATCATAAAAACACACACACGTGTGTATAATCAACTCTTATCACACCGTATCCATTCCGGTCCGCTGACTTTTTTTTTTTTTTTTTTTTATCAACACACACCTCTCATTAAGTACTTGGAAAAAAAGGCACATGCATATATAGTATAAATATACTCGTACATACGCATACATACATATGCTTATGCGTTTCACTTGTTATACTTACAAAAGAAGTGCATAAAGTCGACTATGAGGTTGGTTGTATGTATGAGCGTGTGTATGAAAATGAAACAAAAAGCCATTTGATGCTGCGTGCTGTCTGCACTTCATCAGTCTCATCATATCTCATGTGGAGAAGTAAGTAAGACAGAGTTGGGTAAAACCGCTTGCTTACTTACTTACATACCTTTGCTGCATACTTTTGTTGCCTTGAAAACGTAGTCGTTGCCGTGTCCTCTCACACTGCAGTTACCTAACATCCAGCGCAGAGAGCTGAGGTTTTTTTTTTTGTTTTGTTTTGTTTTATTTGTACGACGAATCTGTATGCGATATATTTCACACATACATACCTCAACCTGCATACAATTGATGCATGAAAAAAGAAAAAAAAAGCAAAAAAAAAAAAAAAGAAAAGGAAAAGAAGAAAGACAAATATTCTGTGCTGTGTGTTGTCTTTGTTGTTGCAGTTATTGTTGTCGAAACCAAATAAAACAACATTGCAACACGCATTCAATGCATACCAGCCAACAATTCACATTCAGTACAAACGGATAAAAAAACAAAAGATGGCACCACAATCATGAAGTTAGTTTGCCTCGACGATGATGAGCTATTGTACTTCTTGTATAGCGTATTAAAGAGCTCCGTTCATACTTTCGCTGTGTATGACCGGCAGTTTCACTAAAAGAAGACGACCAACTCGCACCGATTGTCACAAAATTGGCCACAAAATTAAAAACTAGTTTTCTGTTATTTATTCGTTCATTTTTATTTTATGATTTTTTATGCTTTATCCAGAATTTCAATATCACATACATACGCAGCATATGAATACATGCATCATTATCATCATCATCATCATCATCATCATCATCATTCTCATTATCATTATTATTATTATTGTTATTATCGTCACTTTCGTCATCGTCATCATAATTATCTGATATCTGTATCTGTATCTGTATCTGTATCTGTATCTGCACTGTGTCTGCGTGTATGCGAATTTTTATATTGAATTTATTGTTATGCATTTCTTTAACTTATATACATATGTAATTCATGATTGGATGAATGTGTGCATTTATATGCTTATTTAAAACCACTAGGTTGTTTTTTTCTTCTGTTAACCAACCATCTTTAATAAAGACGACAGGTGTTTTGCTTTAAAGCATAACGATAAATTATCTTGCATTCAACGAAAAACGAGGGTATTTTTTTCCTCGAGCTTATCAACCGCAAACAATAGCATTAAGTATTCTTTTCTTATTTTTTTTCGTTTCGTTAAAGCTTTCTTTAAACTTCTATTTTTTTAAAGGTTTCTTTTCCTTTCTTTTTTATGCCCATTACCGAAGAATGAGGAGTATATTCATTTTGTCAAAACGGTTGCAACGCCCAGAAGTAAGCATCCTAGACCCCACAAAGTATATATATTCTTGATCGGCATCAAATTCTAAATCGATTTAAACATGTCCGTCTTTCCGTCTGTATAATGTCTGTTATAAACATTCTCCTGTCTGCAAAAATGGAGCTATCAACTTCAAATTTGTTAGGAGTAGTGGAAGTTCTTGCAGGTAGGGTGGTATTGAAAATGGGTTAAATCGGTAAAAGGATACGTCTGCAGTACCACGTAAAGTGAGGATGGAGTAGAAAATTGATTTTTTGCTCATTACTCATAAACTATAACAGATGCATCTACGAAAACTTGAACGCATCTTCTATGGGAGTAGCATCTGCGCAAGAGTAGAAGAAATTGATCACGCCTACCCAGTACTACAGTGTATCAAAATCGAATTTAAGTTTCAATACTTTAAGAAGGTGCAGAAGCGAGCTTCAAAAATTCCATAAGGTATATAAATTCTTGATCAGTTTCAAATTTGAAATGCCCCTAAACGTGTCCGCCTATTCGTCCGTCCATCTGTCTGTCTGCGCAACTCTGTAGTATTTGTGGTAAATGTTCTTCCGTTAGCGAAGATGAATACTTCGCCCAGAATTTTGCAAATTCTTTTGGAATTTACCTAAATTTTTCAGACGACACGCCCAGAACGCCCACACGCCTACACGTGTGACCACAATTTTTTATTTTGAAAATAGAAAAAGTCAGTCGCGCCCACGTCGTATTATAGAGCATGAAAATGGAGTTCGTTTACTTGTTCCGTCTCTTCTAGGATGAAACAGTGATGGACATAAAAGATTCGGTCACGACCGAATATAATTTTCTTACTGATTCTTTTTTTTTTGGTTTTTTTTTTAAATTCTTAACATTTAACACTTTAATAAACTCTTAACACATATATTTTTTGTCAAGCATACGCATACGTACATGCATGGAATCGGGCATAAGAAAATTGACGTGCCTTACATAGCACCATGTCGTTACAAACATTAATTATTAGTGAATTTACATTCATGAAACATACGTGCAAGCGTATGTTTGTTTATGTGTAGATGCGAGTACGTGCGAGTGTGTGCATAGAGTGTTTTTATGCTCATTATATGCAAAAGGACAGATTCTCCATATAGATCGTAATGGACTTGTGTGTGGCTTTAGAATTAAAACAAAAATGCAACACATACACACAACACTTCCTCTTCATAATGTATAGTGTATATAGTGTGACAATATCCATATGAGTACATGCACTCGGACTACTTACATGCAATGAAATAATTCACATATTTTACATTTAATTTTTGTATGCCTGTATGTATGATGAATATGTTAACACTCACTATATGCTACTGAACTAAAGGACATAAAAGCATGCAGAGATTCCATGCTTTATGCCTGGCTTGCCAGATTATTTCATTCTCTTACTACGAGTAGCTAGCTACCTACTGCCTATGGCTACAAAGCAATCTCAAGCAACTCGAAATTGTTTTAAGTAACAAGTGAACGCATTGTAATTAATTCATAACTAATGTTATAACAGCTTTAAGTAGAGAGATGCTATCATCGTCATAGTGTAGATGTTCTTATAGTACACTGCTTAGCTATTGCATCCATGAACTACATTCGGTTTTCGTGGATGCTAAATGCCAAAGTTTGTTTCTTATTCATTGTGATAAGAGTTGGAAAAGAAAAGAAGAAAAGAATTTTCGGTGTTTACCACCAGAAGTCAAATCTAGTTCCACTTTGTTAACATTTCTTGTAAAAGTAAGTTTTTTATTTTATTTATATATAAAAAAAAAAAAAGGAAAAACACAAAAAAACTGAGAAACTGCGAAACTAAATCCCACACTGGTGATTACGGAAATCACTTAATCTGGCAAGCTTTTTGATGCAAGTAACAAAAAACGCTTTTGTATACTAGAGTAATGAACTGCAGGGGTCCTTTGCAAAGCAAACCATTTATTCACTACAGAGTTCATAATAATATGGAAAATATGTGCTTTTTCTTTTTATTTTGTGCACACGTGTATGTGTGTATTTGTTATAATTAATGTGGGTTTATTATAAATACAAGAACATAGATGGGTGGTAAACTTTGCAGATATTTTCGTTTTGATTATTTAAACATCCTTAAGAAATATTTTGTAAAAATCTTTTTATACCGTAGTAGAATAAAATATTTCTTATTTAATATTTTTGCAAGTTTGCAAGTTGCGCAAACAAACACATGTTTTCGCAAATTCCTACACAAATGTAAGTGTCTTCGCATTGCTTTTATGCGTTCTCCAAGTATCATGCATATCAGGACAAAGAACTTCAATGTGAAAGCATTTCTATAAATAGATTTAATCCCTAAGAAAGGAAATAGACGCGGAATGAACGAAGCGAAGATAAAAGTAAATAAAAGGAAAAAAAAAAACTTACAATCAATTATGACAGAACTTAGATACTCAGCCCGACATCCCAAACATTCGAGAATGGCTTAGTTATTTGTTGAATTACTGACATACGACATACGACCTAACCGCTTAATTTGAAATCCATATGAAATATAGTTTTGGGATTGCTATCCCCAGACAATAATTAATCATTTTTTTTTGTGCAAATTTCATATAATTTTCAAGTCAATTGACGAGATTTACTTAAACTTCTCCTCTTCTTCGATTCTGTCATGCTTGTGATTCTTGCGCTAAACGAATTTGAGAACGAATTGAACTTGTTCTCAGACTAAACGCTAATCGTTAGTTCGCAAGGCCAATCATTAATTATAGTAAGTAGATCGCTTGATCCTAAAAAACATTTTATATATATATACTCATTACAAGAAATCGCAATTCACTATATGTTGCGCAATTTTTAATTGTTTAACTTTGTTCATAGGGACTCAAGGTTCAGCTGAGAGTGAAGGCACTTTTCCAAATTATTTCGATATGGACACTTCTTGAATGTTTAGAAAAATGTTTAGAAAGATTCGGTTCTCATCTGAACATTTTAAAAGTCGCTTTTCTAATTTCTATATGAAAATATGCTAATGCCTTGCAATCTGACACGTAGGTAACAAGGTACAAGGTACAAGGGGCAAATTCGAGACACTAAACTCTATTTAAGAGATACCCTGTTAAAATGGTAGTACCATTGGGCAAGTGCAACAATCAAATGTCTCGCACCACCTCGCTTGATACAATTATTCATCTCTCTTCGTCATGAAGTAAACTTGAACGAGATGAGATCATTTTTTGCACCTTCCCCTTTTATAAGTGTTAACAAGACTTAATTTATAATATTTTATGTGGAAAATTGGTCTAAAATGATGAGTTGATATATAAAGAAAGTGCGTTAAGTTTGGCATTTTTTTCGTTGCCTTTCACTCGCGTCAGCGTCCCATTGTCGAATTTTCTGACTAAAAATTGTTAGTACGATCTTCGCTGGCACGCAGGCCCGGCTGATATGTGCATAATATATAACGACAAGAGAAGGGGACGCTTTTGCAGTCTATTCGTCTTTTCCCACATTTTTCATGGCCACTCGATGTTTTCAAGTGTTTCAGTTTTTTATTTGCAAGGACTGCATGCATTCCGTCGCAGTCCGTTTGCTTTGTTCGTTACTTCGGAACTGCACCGTATTACGGTTAACTGAATAAATCCTTGAGATTTCGCGTGCAGGGTGTCGGGGCAAAAGACCAATCATTTTTTTAAACTTTTACACAAAACAAGTTCACTTGACTATATATATATATATAGTTGTAGGTGTACGTTTGCAAGAACGTACGCACATAAATTAATGCATTATTTACTCACCGGGGCAGACATGAAAAAATGTTGTTTTTAGCATTTTGGGATATTTTGTATTTAAATTCACTTTTTCTCCTCGTTTTTTTTTTTTTTTTTTTTTTTTTTCGTTTTTCCTTCTTTTGTTTTCGTCTATAATAGCAAATTTTTTTTGGTGTTGGGTAATGATGCTTTAAAACCTTAAATGGCTAATAACAAATTGGCGTTAAAGTTTTGTTAAACCCAAAAGACAACAGCTAAAGCAATAACGAGGAAGAATAGTTGTGTTCTTTAAAGACCAGAAAAACACAACCAAAGCTGAATTAGAAAACAAAAACAAGTACAAAAAGGCAAAAACAGGAAAATAACATTTAGTTGAACGCGGATAAATTAAAAAAAAAAAATTAAAATTGGTTAGTGAAGAATTCGAAATACCCACCCTTTCAGTACAAGTCTACCTCGAGCTATTGCACGTAAAGAGACTTAGAAAGGACAGAAAGAATCTGGCAACCTTTACTGCTCAACATGCCCGCCTTAGATGTTCGTTCCCAACGCACTAAAATACTTAATTAAAGTTTCGAAATTTCATCAACTTTCAAACTTCAAACTGTTAACTTTTATGTAATTTTTCACGCCCCTCTTTTTCTTAAGCCGCATTAAGTTTTTCTCGGAAACACCAAGATGTTCATTTAAAAGAAGTCTATTTAGTTAAGCAATTTTTTTTTGCTTTTTTTGCTTTTTTTCACTTCTTGTTCGTGTAGTATGCGGGCAATGAAAAGAACTTTGTCAATGTTTGCTTCTGATTATTAGTGTTTTTTCTCCTTTTCGTTCGAGGCATTTAACGCGAAGCATTCTGTTATTTCTCTCTTTATTTTAAGAAGGGAAAAAGGTTTTTGGAAAATAAGGAGTTAATTTTTTTTTTTTTTTTTGCTCTTGCTCATTTCAAACACTCCGCTTAACGAATGGAGCAACTTTTAACGAAATAGTTAATCGCTGGTAGAAGAAAATAAGAAAAAAAAAAACAAAAAAAAAAATTCTTTTCCTTCCGCATAACCGAAAAAGAGGAATATATTATTGTCAGCATTGCGTGTGTAGCATTAAAATGTATATTTGAGTCGCTTAGCACCACTGTAACAACCTAAAACAAAAGAGACGTTTCTTGACAATACCTTTCGATAGACGGAATAGTAATAGAATGATAATATTTGAGGAGTTTATTAAGCCTATAATAAACTCCTAGCAATAAATGGTTAGAAAGAAAAAGTTATTTTTGAAAAATATTAAAAGATAGCATCATCGGAGCCATACTCACGACGAGGCATCTTTAACTTAAGAGACTCCGCAGCATAGAGTGTAACTGGTGCCGAATTTGAATTGAAAGAAAAAAAAAAAAAATTGTTCAACCTATGCGCCAATAGGTAGCGCAATAGGTAGGATATTTTAAAAATGTTAGTTATGACTCAAAAACCAACTACCGCTTGAGTTTACCTAACGTTAAACGCCCTTCTTCAGAGAATGCCATTTGAAAGACGCTATGAAATTTTCGAATGAAAAATTATTAAAAGCACATTTACGGTTTTGGAATCTGGTATAAATATCTTTTTTATTATAATGAATTTTTTATAATTTTTTTTATTATTAATGCGTAACCCGCGCACCGTAAAATGACTCTTGCATGTTCAAATAAACGTCCCCATTCTCTCTTCTCACGTTTCACAATTTACGGGTTGAAAGATGAGAAAGAAAACGACAGGAAATGTATTCAATTCAATAGCCGCAGTCTTTATTGCAAACTCTTAATTGCTTACCCGAAGCACTGAAAGCTCAGCTCTATATCTACCTATCTATCAGAGCCGTCTCAGCGAAGCTATGCTAGGCATTTTGTTTATAAATGTTTTTAAATGCACATACACACTTTCTAAATATATCTGCTGATGTATAAGAGAAGTCACCAGTGACGACGTAAGGTATTACGATGTAACTTCCCCACACACCCACGAATGCATTTGACCCAAGCAGCCTTTCGATCAAGGATTACGTCTACAGTGCAATAATAAATCAAGAATATTGCACCTTTCCGCGTTGCTTGGCCGTTACTTTCAGCAGCAGTAACACATTACGTACACACGATAAGAATTTTCTCGAATAATTAATTCTTTTATGTTTTATTTTACTTGAGATCAACCTAACCCTCCCTAGCCGGAAAAATAAATTCATCTTCTTATTAACAATAATGATTGACAAGTAATTAAAATATAACTAATAAGACTGCAATATCTCTTAGAGTACAGCACACTATCTATAAACAATATAAACAATTATAACCCATTACATGATAACTTAGTATTATTAGAGGAGTTTCAGATGATAGCATGGTATCAAGTATTACCCCGGTGCAGACGTCATCCGTCTATCTGTATAGAATCTCTTGAACACACTATATGCTTAGAAAGCAAATAGTAAGTAATGCCTAATAAAAAGAAACTCCTGATGCAAATTATCAAATGCAAATATCATGAAATGACGCATACAATCAGTTTATAAAAGTGATGCACTGATACAAATGTAGCCGTAGAACTTACTTCGCAAGCTTGCTGTGCGCGTGCTAACAACAATTGACTCATTACTCGCAAGCAACTAATTGCACATTTTGACAGTGCTAATAAAAGACCGCCTTGAATTTGCAATGTATCTACGCACTGGCAATAGAGGATTCATCGTACAGTTAGATCTCACGAATTGCAATTTATTATACAAATAACTCGGAGTATGGGTATGGGTATGGCTATGAATAACAGATATTAGAAATGAAAATTAAATTTCCAACATTTAAGTAAACCGATGAATGATCCTCAAGAATTGTTGAGCGACACAATGATAGCCTATGGTGCGAGCATATCTCGCATACTCACTTGCTGTTCCTTGCATAGGAAAGTATGAAAATTTAGTTTTGTTGTGGTTTTTTTATTTTTATTTTTATTTTAGGAATGTGATGGATAAAAAAAATTCCGTCCCAGCCAAATGTAATTTTCCTGATTTTTTAATATCTTTTTACATATAATTCGAAATCAAAATGTATATACCTTGGATATAATGTTTCCTGTATAAATAGCTTGCCTGGATTAAGTTCCTGTCGACTTCCTGTCGACTTCCTATCGAAGATACGAGATTCCTTTGTGACTGTGAGCCCGTGACGTTCGCCGTGATATGATTCGTTATTAAAACAGGTAGCGATTGAATCAATGCAAAATTCAAAATCATTCAAAATATATTTGATTGCAATCGATACCATTTATACACAATTAGAACAGATGGTGGATTATGGTGCAATGAACTAAAATTAAGTGAAAACGATAGGAGTATGTGATCTCCTCTTAGCGTAATTATTGATTGGTCATACAGATCCCCTCTAAAATGATCTAATTAGTACCGGGGGCGACTCTCATGCACACAAAATACAATAATCTAAGGTGGGGGGGTTAACAATTCTTACTTCCATAAACCGCAGAGCTGGATGTCAGAAAGTTATTCAGTTATCTGCGGAATTTATTTTTAAAAGTCCCTCAAATTAAGTACAAAATTAAAGGAAAAAAAAAATCGTTCTTATTTCTTCAAAGAAAAAAAAAAACAACAAATTTTTTTCTTCACATTCTTAGAACAATCAAAGACTACTTCCGGTTGCCTTATTGTACATTATTCGGGTGATTGGCTTCTATACCAAGAAATTTATCCGAATTTTTTAATTTTTCAATTTATAGCAGCCTTACTAGTGTTAATGAAGAATTTTTTAATCAATGCATGGACATTTGGATTGAGGTGTTTCTACGCCAGGTCATAGTTCATTCATTAACTGATTGATTAAGATGTACATACGTGATAACTATCGATTCTGAACGATATTTTCGTGCAAATATTTATAAAGAAAACTTGCTCTCATATATGTGATAAAATTTTTCTTTTTCCTTTCTCTGAATCTGAAGAAAAATTCGAATATTGGTTTACCTGTTACTGTTAGGGTCATTCAAGAGATTTGAACGCTTATCCGCAATTCAGTTATGCATTATTATTTATAATATTTCGAAGACATTGCATTGAATTATGTTTACTGCGCCGTATTACGCAGAGCGAATATGATTTATCCACTTAGTATCCATGGCATATTCCATCGCAAATACATTATATATTATGTGTCTGTCGTACACATTTGAAACCAAATTATTTATAAATGGTTGTCCGGAATATGTTCACTGTTTTTTCAATGAAGCTCTAAAATTGTAGGCCTACGACTTAGGAGAAGAGTTCAAATTATCTCACTTTTTTTTTTAAAGTAAAAGCGAATCGTTATTCCGGATTCTATTAGTTATTGAACTTATTCGGACGAATGAGAGAAAGTTTTGATATCGAAAAATCCATAATTCGATAGAGAGACACATGTGTAGTGAGGTCCACTCCAACCCTATGTACTCCCTGTAAGGAGTCCGTTCATGTTGTAAATATATAGAAGTTGTTAAGAGAAATCTTACATATTCCACGATGATCCCATCGTACAATGTGTCCTCTGCTTGACTACAAAACACGCAAGTTTAGGTAAATCCAACAACAACAACAACAACATCTTACATCTATTGTATGTATAACGAAATGTTTAGCCGTATGAAAACCTTGACGTCGCAAATCGTTTTCCGATGATACTCTAGAGAATATATTTACACAGAGGAAATACGCGCATATTTTAGCTGATATTTGTCGTCTTTTTTTTTGTTTTTGGTTATAATTTTTGAAAAAACAAAAAACGTATTATGTTGTTTTGCAAACTTTACCATATAATGCTTTCAAATCTGCAGACAACGTTCATGTGAAAGACATTTTATGCTTATGCTTGTATGATATAAGTGGAAACATATATTTTAACCAAATTTGGTTATTGTAACGAAGAGAAAAACACAAAAGCAATTGTGCTCAGCTTAAGCAGAATATTATAGACTTATCATCTAAGTTGTTATTAAAAAAATGAAAACAAAACGGGATGGAACGACGAGGCATGAATAAAGTAACAGAAAAAGTTAGTAAAGTAAGACCACAACTTTTGAGTCTTGAGGCTTATATGCCAAAATTTCAAACATTCAGAGACTTGATTAAAAGCCAATAAGTGTATTTTTCAGATCTTCAGATGAGTGATTTTCTTACTTAGGTAGTAAGAAGGTTCAAAATGCTCGGAAAATGAAAAGACGAAAATTTATGTATGGCTGTGATCAAATTTTTGATACCCATCATCTCGAACCTAATCATAAAAATTGCAATATCATTCCATGAATTACGGAAGTACTTGAGAGTACTTGACTAAAATAATTGTAAGAGAGAAATAATAAATACTAAGGCTAAGCTCTTAAAGCCCTAGCATCTATTGTGTTGTTAGTCAAGATCTTTTGTCTACTCGGCTACTCAGGCGGATAACATTTGTGTTGAGTGTCAGAGTTATGTCTAGATTTTAAGTTATAGTTTGTTTGCTATCGCGAGCGTGGCCAAGCCCAGTTGCAAGCTTAGTCTATAATCATTCGCTAAGTTTCAACTTCATCTCTGTCTTCATCTCTCATTTCTATCTCTGTTTCCTTCTATATTTCTCCTTTTATCTTAATCGGTATCTCTTTATCTACATTTATCTCTATCTCTGTCGGCATCCTTGTCGCTATCTTTATTTATGGTATATATCCATCTATTTATTCCAGTAACGAATCTAGTCAATCCGATACGTATTTTCTATCACAAAAGAAACGGTAAATGTCATCCTGCTGACAGAAATATCAGATTACAATTCTCTATGGGAAATTTCAAGTGTGACGAGATGAATCAAGTGTAGAACGGATAAGGAAACTTGACTTATACTCTGCGTTCTTATCTTATTTTATCATCTTGCCGATGTTCATTTCGGGACGGTGCAAGGGGAACACAAAATCATATAATATTCTCTTTTCTGCTAAAACTGATATCACGCCTAAGAGAAACTAAAAAAAATTCAAGCCAAGCTGATGGGTCAGTTGGTCCTGCTTGTCTTTTTGAGTTAAGCACACGTTACGTTCATCCATCCATCTTTCGATACCTGATTATTAGCGAAGTTCTCAAAACCGCAGATATTGAGAATCGCTCTAAAAAAAGAACCTTTAACCCGCTCACAATAGCAAAAAGACTGTCTTAGAGTAGATATCAATCTGGAATTTAAGATAACTTTTGGTCAGATTTATTTGAAGATTATCTTTTTTGTGGCGAAGTGACACGATCATAATTAATAAAACCTGGTATGATTGCGATTTGACAAGAATTGTGTGGCTACTCATGGTTCGCTGCAAAGACAATAATATAGTTTCCGTGCTTATTTCTTTCATCTTTATTGAATGTTAGTGTTTCGTAAGTTTTGGCATTTTCTCCATTATTTCATTTCCATCTTTAACATTTGCATAAATAAGTGGGGAAAAAACAAAAACGAACACTTGAACCATGTTGCAAAGCCTTGCGACACGCTGTAGTTACTATTTGACAAGTACAACAATATGTCAACATCAGCTACAATATAAGCAGAGAGCTAGTAATACCATAAGGAGCAACAGCAATAACAACAACAGCCAGTATCTTAAAAAAGAAGCAAATTTGTTTACTTTACAAAACAGAGAAGAAAAAGACCAGAAAATAATGTTTCGTTGTAGGAGTCATTGGGGTTAAACGCGTCAACAGAGAGCAGAGTGCACAGTGTTGTGAGAAATGAAAAAAGTATAAGAAAGTAAGTAAATAAGTAAATATTTGAGAACGCGTGTGAAAAGCTCATCCCCGAAAGAACGAAATTAATATTTAAATGAATAAGTTTCTCATTTTCATAAAATCAATCAAAATTTACTTAAGGCGCCGAGCAAAATTTGTAAAAAAAGATCTGACAAAAAAAATTTGCAAAATTAATGCAATTTGCTTTTCAATTATCCGTTTGACCCACAGTAAAACAATAAAGTTTGTTGTTTAGCCTGCGGGCTTGCAATTCAATGAGTATCGTGTTTACTTAGCCGCATACACACACAGCTACCGCGTCCATGCGTGTAAAGTGTACAACGATGTACGAATGTAAAATGATTGTATTCTGCGCGGATTGGTATATAAATATTGTCGATGAGGCTGATAAAAGAGCGAAGCAAAACAAAAAAAGGAAAAGATAACATTTCATAATATTGTCAACATATTTGTCCAAAATTGGTTGTTGACAGCGGCAATAATAATCGCCCGAATGATTAAACTTCCGGTATGAGCGGCTATACAGGAGGGCATGTTTGTTTGTACATTTTTTTATTAATTTTATTTAATCATTACCTGCCCGAACGGCCGAGCAGGCAAAGAGTGAAAGAGCCTTGACTGACGAAGCAATGGGCGTGGGTTCAAATCTCCTGTGCGGTAGAGTTCTCAATAAAGCCGATAGCTTCAGATGCTAGTGCTTCAAGGCATTAATCTTAAAATTTAGTTTCTCGTTAAATTAACAGCAATCATAATAATAATGATATTTAAGCATTGTATAAACAATGAAGTGCTATAATGAAAAGGTGGGGGGAGCGGCTTTCTTTTTATCCACTTGGGCTTTTTAGAAGTTTCCAAATCTTATAATAAAATCTCACTTTCAATTACAAAATGTTTACTGCAGAACCCAACTTGAGTTTAATAAAATTTCTCACATCATTGTGTTCAAAATTTGTGATATTGTGAACACTTGGTGGCGCCTTGGCAAATGCGAAAGCCTGAGTTACACGTTAACATAATCAACGGTGGTCGATGTGCATGTTAGATAGAATTGAAAAAAAAAGAACCGCCAATTTAACGGGTATCGTAGATCTAATGTTAAAAGATCAAAGTATGTCCAGAATAAGTAAAAAAGTTTAACTCACGATCTGTAAGGACTAGTGAAGTAAAATTTGATAAAATTATTTTGTGGGTCCATCTAAAAGGGTAGGACTAACACACCGAAATTTGACAAATTATTTGCAATTTTAATGTCATGATTTAAATTAATACGTGTGTGTGTGTGTGTGTGTGTGTGTCAAAGAGCCGTCCTGAGTTGAATATAATTTCCTTTCTTGTTTTGTCCGTAAATTCTTATTTTAATCAAGATTTCTTATAATAATCCCTTCTTACCGATGAATAGTTTCACAATTTGACAAAAACAACTTCAAAGTATATCTCCTGTGATAGCCCACCTGAAATGTGAAGCACTCTATTAAAACCTATGAAAAATATTGTACGGGCGTTGAGGGCGAACTAGCTTTGGTCAACGAAGGCTAAATAATAATTCCAAGGTTAGTCGGACACTGCTTTGTGGGCAACTGGTTCTTCCAAGTACAGTTAAAGCAAAAGTTGTTATTTAGTTGTTATATCTGGAACATCATTTATTATGAATATGAGCATAAGATTCTGGATCTTGTTGTTAGTGTCGAAGTTGCAAGAAAACGTGAAGGTGCACTATCCATCCACTATACACCCTATACAGCCTCAAAGGTCGCCAAAACATATGGCAAAAGAATGTGTTTTTATTTATTTACACAAAATCCAATAATAATCTTAATTGTGAAAACGATTATTTCCAACACATCGTTACAGTACTGGATATCCAATATTTGTCTAAGGTAGAATATAGTTTTCTTACTTATTTCTATAAATAACATTTTTTGTAATTCCATGACGTACATGCATAATAAACTGGATGAGAAAATGACCATCATAACGCAAACATATATATTAATGGGGTATTATTTCTTGATCAGAAAACTTATAACATCTGTTTTAGGTTTTCCATTATCGCTCATTGATATGAAAAATGAATGAATCCATATCGTTGTTCATTGTTTGGTAACTTTTTAATAATATCTTCCAAACTACTGTGGGTCGATATCTTAATGAAAATCGAACATGAAATGGTTAGATGTGGAAGGGAAGCGGCAAAGGTTGGGGTAAGTAAGGGTCTCGTCTGTGATAATCTTTAAAATCTTAGCACCTAAATGATTGACATATTTCTAAGCTGACGTCATCGCTATCGATTTCGTGTAGAGCAACCTCATGTGCCACGAAATGAATTTCGCATATATCGCGATAATCATTCATAAAAACATCACATGACTTTCATAACTTTTTCTCCTCATCATCATGTGCTTATTTGCGTTATTATGTGGACCGAAACATCCTAATAATTCTAAATGGTACTTACACACTATATAAAGACCATTTATAATCTTTACTATTCGCCGTCCAGAAGTGATCATGTATCGCGTGAGCCGTTATAATTAACTTTTTCATTTAAATGCCGCGGAAAGTTTAATATTAATTATTGGAACTGTCATCAATAATTTGTCTCAAAAAAAAAAAAAAAAAAAAATAGAATGCATTAACTTTATTAAATTGTGTTGGAAAGTCTCCAACTGAAATGGTAATATATGAAAATCACTGAACCGTAATTAATAAATTATTCATAGTGTTGCATGAAAGAATAATAAGAAAACGTTATTTACATGTAAATGGTATGCTAGACAATTCAATCTCAATCGCCTTTGTTTTGCTTTTCACTGCAATTTAAGTGGAAGCCTTAAAGATTAGGTAAACCTAAACTTATCTTATGGTTTATTATTTTATTCGTTTTGCAATTAATTGCCATTGTTGTTGTTCGTTTTAATTCAAATGAATTATCGCTTTTTTTTTTTTGAAGCTTCCGAAATTATACTTGGAATTTGAAAAATTACTTAATGAGAGATTTTCTTTTTTCTTGTTACAGCTTTTGCTGGTTTGTGCGTCATACTTTTCGAATGCTTTTCTTAATATGAGTACGCTCATGGGTCCGTTTACATACATGAATAGGTTCCTCTCTGTTGTCCTCTTTCAAGAAACTCAAGCTAAACGAGCAATACGAGCAGGAAGTCTAGTCTGGTGGTGCAGTCTGGTGCAAATCTGTAATATCGACTCGAAAGTCGCGTATTCTCCAAGTTTGATCAGATATTGTAAAATTTATCCAGAAAAACATTGAATTGGATTAAGACAAACACATTCATGCAACATTCACCAGTTTCTGCTTTCTACCTACTTCACTTGTCTGTCTGTCTGTACAACCGCTTCTACTCTTATTAAATATGATAGCGAAACGGGTAATCGCAAGAGAGGCATTGTTTGTTGCCTTAACTCGGAATTCATATGCTCTCAGAAAGGCAAAAAAAGAAGTCATAGTCCACGATGTACAATAATTTGACAAATAGTATTTTGCACACTTCGTTTAACTGAAAATTCCAGTTTATTAAAAATCTTTTTGATTTGACTTGAATTTAAATGTCGACAAATGTCAGTGCGCATCCTCCACGATTTGTTGCAAAGCGATGATACATTTCGTATACGTTTTTTATAATCAGCATCGAAAAGCATACGGATTTCACTTGCTTACTCTTCGAGAATCTTATGATCAAATATCTATGAAAATCAAGAATGATTTGTTATATGTTTTGTATGGTTTTTTAATTGTTCGTAGGGCAGAAGATTGAAATTTGGTATAAAAAATTCTAGTCACTGAAAATTGCATTGAAAAAGAGTTATATCGTAGAGGTATATCGTATCATAGTTATGTGCACTTTTAACGAAATAAACCTTGGCCCCTGGTGGAGGCGAATTTTTAATATTCACTCACCATATTTGATCGTAGGATAGAAAGTCATTCTTGCTTCACTTGATAAAGTCTAGCGCGGTTCAGACTCGATTTCTGGTCTGGTAGACCATAGGTTATGTGATAATGTATAAAATTGAGGAATAACTTATGAACCACATTATACGGTATCGTAGATTTTATATGAATTTGAAATTAAATTTCTATGCAAATCGACATACTTGTCGTTCGAGCTTAATCCGAAGAGCCTTGTAAGTAACAATACAATGTAGAATTTGTCCTGTCGAGAGTGAATTGATTATGCTATCCACGCTGATGAAGCTCATACCAGCTTGTTCCTTTCAATGCAGCACAAATTTTTCGCAAAGCTAGTACACACATCCTATCAAAGGCCGTAAAAGAAAAAATAAAGAAAGAACTACTCGTCAGGAGGCGGAAAGAAGACTTTTTATTGTTTTCTGAACATAATTGAAATACTTGCTTGCATATACACGTGAGAAGATTCTCTTCTCTCTTCATGCATTCGCTGGATTACTAGATGCTACACTACTACAAGTGAATGATTAAATGCTCCACTATAACCAAAGAAACAAAAAAAAAAAGAAAAGAAGATTAGTAAACAATTGTCCTTCAATGATAGCAGGAGAATAAAATACAATAGTTGGAGGCTATCTAAAGGTTCAAATCAAGTTGCAACAAGACAAGGTATTTTAGACATTCATGCTTATAAAGAATTCATTCATATTGCGTGCTGTTCTAAATTTTGACTTAAACTTGCCCCAAATTATTCTATTTATTATTTCGCTTAAGATGCAATGCTTTTCTAATTTGAATGCGAACACCAAGAAATTAAGTTATCGACAGTATCATGGTAGAGGTATGAATAGTTTAATATTAAATTCTGTAACACAACGTCAGTGTTCTCGATTATTTTCCTTTTATTGTTTGCTACTTTTGGGGTAAAATCAAAACCAGTCTCAAGTATTCCTATACTTCTACACACTAACTTCAACTCAAGTTGAATTGTCTACTGCTAAGAAAGAAGAAAAAAAACAAAAGAAAAAAAAACAAAGAAAGAAAAAATCCCAAAATAAAAACCAGAAATTATTTGTAAGCTGAAGACGAGGTGAACGAAAAACTCTCTGAAAAATAAAGAGAAATGACTTGTACAGAGTTTTACATGAACAAGATATTTTTAGTTCTGCCATCAAACGATGGGCTCATGTTAGTTTTATCGTCGCATTTGTAACACCTAAACATGTACCGCAGAACGCCACGCAACCGTTTATCTCTTGCTCGAATTCTCAAGTTCGTGAAGCGTCTCTATCGATACACATATCACTTTAAACTTTAACTTTACAACTAAATTGCATAAGTTAAGTCGGAAAATGGGCGCGGTTTGGCCAGCCGAAAACCTAAATTCCGTTTATCACTGCCAAGGGCTGCGGTTATCCGACGGTTTTAAATGAAGGTTGTCTACAATTGATTTTAATCTTGTAACACTTCTGCATGTTCCTTCAGTCAGTATTCTATTTGCATTCATCTTCTTCATTGTCTCCTATGCTCAAAAAATATCGCTACTCGATCATTTAACATCTTACTCCTCTTATAGGACCACATATTTTCTGTGTGTTCGCAGCTCTTCGCACAGTGTTTAGAGATATGTTTTATAAAACATTTGTAAAGACTATGGTAAGCAGTTAAAAGTAATAAAATTTTACATTTATGTTTAAGTTGCAGATGGGAATCGAAGGGTTTGATTTTTACGTAAAGAAAATTAATTTACTGTTCCTGATCTGCTTTTGATAAATAAAAAGTTATCCTTACTTCAAATGTCTTCGCACTGTTTATGTTGCTTTGAGAAAAGAGGGACAACAAGAAGCACTTACTTCATCAATCATTTATATACATCAATATACATACATATATAGGGTGATGACAGTGAAGTGTGGTCTCAATTTATTAAACCAAAAGTATTTGCCACAATTGCTTGCGTCACTGTAGTATTAGTTGTATTGATATTGTTGTTGAACACGAAGAAATAAGACGCCAAACAGTGTTTTAAACGTAAGAATATTGCGACGAAATTAAGTTAAACGAATGAGTTTTCGACTTCAGAAAATGCTTAATTATTTATAATAATTCTTTAAGAGTTGTGACGCTTCCGATTTGCTTGCGGCGAAAACTTAAAATTTAAAGTAAAATGTACACAACTTCGAAGCTGCAAGTTAGCAGAAAAGATGACATTAGTGGTAGACTCAAAGAATTCAATTTCCTTTGGATGGATGTGAAAAAATTTGAAACAAAATTAGTCTCGTTGGAGAAGGTATTGACATTGTAGCACTATTTCCAGCAGATGAATGAACAAAGGATAGATCGTTTGATCCCCTTTCATAAGGAAACAATTGAAAAGAAAAATTTTGCCTCTATGCAATGTATCTGTGAATGGGTCAACCTTCTGTTCATTTTAGAATTCATGTCGCGAAGCAAAATAAACCGCTCAATCAGCAAGTGTATTATTATTATGTCAAATTTGACACGATTCGAGGCGAAGTTGATATGCATAGTCGATATCCAATTTCAAAGTCTGCGGCAATATATTCGTAACTTGCCTGCCGAATAGAAACGAGATTCAAATAAATGCTCTACGTTTTTCACTCATCACCATTTGAAGGGATGATGATAAGTGATGCCTTAGCTCACAGTCATACAAATGAGAAGAGGAAGTTGAATCTCGAGGTTCCCATACATTCTTAGTTGATTGGTGCAGGTCGACTTTGAAGCTGGGCCGTGACCAAAATAAATAGACAAATAGAAAATCGAAGAAAAAAATATCATTTTTTTTTATTTGATATCAAATCGGATATGGATTATCCGAGATTCATCTTAAGATGATTGTTATTTTCCTGTTTCCTGATTAGCCTAGACAAAGTTATTTAAAATTTGTTCAAGAAGGAAAGCTTGTTGTTAATATAGCTTTGCTACAATTACATGGTTTAGGAACAAATCTGATTCATTTCCGCTCTGCAAAGCAGTTAAGCTAATCAATTCTCTACTTGAACGTTGATGTAACGATGATTATTCGTTAAGGGATTAATTCTGAAGTACGCCAACTAAGATTCCTATTAAAAAATGCTTTTACGAACAGTTATTTAAAGAAATGATTGCGATGCCATAAGAGAGAAGCAAAAAACAAAATCTCAATTCTTATTATTTTAGTATTTATTATGGATTCCTTTTGCAATATGCAATGCTTTGAAAGGGATAGCTAGCTGGCAAAAGGAGAATATTGAACTAATTACAAATGCGATTTTTTTTCTCTATTGATACCACGGTTTACCATTACGTGTATGTAGTACAACATATCATTATTAGTTTTGCTTCAGAATATATATAACCATACGAAAGTACTCTTTAACATTACACATCCTCTGCATAAAGCAACAACATTAAAAGAACTGGTTTCAGTAACTGTCGCATTGTAAAACAATCACAATTTCATTCTTCTCCTCAAAAATTTCTGTATAATAATTGAAAACTCATTACTAAACAGTCGAACTCTTAACGAAACATTCCAAGAACAGAACCTTAAAGGAAAGAAGACCTAGTAAGAGAGCACACGGCTAAGACGTAGCATTTATTCTACATCTCTTCGTTGGTCATACATTGTTTACGCTATTATCTACGTTAGATAATATATTTAATAATAAGCACAAATAAGAATAAAAAGAGTTTTGAATAATAAAGAAAATGTTCGATCAAAAAAAAAAAAAAAAAAAAAGAAAAAAAACGAAGAAACATTGAATTGATTATCAACGATCTCAGGTGGAAAGATACGATTCAATAATAACAAGTAAGAAAATTATATTCGAATGGGGCCGAATTTCGCATACCCATGCAACACTATTAAAACCTTTGGCGCCCATGCACCTATGTTGGCAAACAGAAAATTTAAACACTTGTCACATTGTGTGGTGGGCATGGCTGATTTTCCCATTTTTACACGTAACTTGTGAGTAATGATCGAAAAGCCACAAATTTTTTTTGGTTTAGAAAACGGATTTGCGCCAGTTTACGCTTCGCTGCGGGCTTGTGCTCTAACCAATTTAACCGATGCGTGCAGAAGCTTCCAATGTTTCTAGAATACATATATATATATATATATATATATATATATATAGGGTTTTTGAAGCTTACTTTTGGGTGTTGCAAACATTATGACAAAATGAGTATACCCCCTCTTTCAGTGGTGAGTATAAAAATGGTATAGAAAAGCCGCTGAAATTAAACACGAAGCAAAATCAAAACCGCAACAACAGTTTCTGTGTACCAGCAGCAGCAGAGGAGGAAAACTGAACCCTTTCGTATGAAAAAATGAAAACAAAATGAAATAAATTTTAAAGATGTTTATCAGTGAAATAGATGAGTACGTGTGTCGTAACTACAATTGGCAGCGGTAGAATGTGTGGTAGCATTTCAAGACGACAGGAGACAGCCATCAACGTCCTTTGAATTGAAACCCGTTTGTTTGGTTCAACTGGGTTTCTTTTTCTTCTCATTTTTTTATTTTTTTTTTTTTTTTTTATTTTTGTTTGCCTTTTTTTTGGCATATGTCTATAATTTTCACTTACAATGCTTGGTTTCTGGGGACGTCACTAGCAAGTATTTCTTTGCGCGCAATCCTGTTGTAGTATCGATCATTAAATAGTTAACTTCATTCCCTTTTAAGATGAATTCCACTTCCTTTTATGGTAAAGCAAAGCAAAAATTGCTTATAATCACAAATGAAAAAAGTTTTTGTTTTTCCAAATTTTTTCGTCGTAAGCGAACTAGGAAAGGATGCATACCGTTATTACGATGCCATAAATTTCATAACTTGTAAAACTTAAAGCTAAGGAGAGGACTTATTTAAAGTCAGAAGTCTTGCACTATTAAAGCAAGAAAAAAAATTACTACCATTACGGTTTCTTTACGAACGATTGCTTCTTTACTATCTGCAAAAATCTGCACAAGTCTCCATCACTCGGCGCACCATTCAGAGTAAGTTTTTTAAATGTATTTAAGGACATCTTAGCTCTGATATACTGCATTAACTTGAAATCCAGCGAGAAATTCCACTGTTCATTCGTAGTTTTCATAACTGTTTTCGACTTGTTGTTGATCTAAAACGGTTTGCGTAAAAATGTCTTACACCGTAACGAAAACGTTTGTAACGGGATGAAATATGGAAATTGTAAAAAATGCGTCCAACTGTGTACGAAATTTAGAAAGTCCAACGAGTGACGAGTTAAAACAAAGTGTGAGGATCGGTGCTATTCCTAAAAATGTTTTATAGAATGTGTGTAGCTCTTGTGTGAGATAAAAATGATTAAATTTGAAATTTTGGACATAGCTTTGGATGAATGGACATCTGGAAATCTGAAAGATATGCGGCGCAAGAAAACAAATATATTTTCAAATATCTTACACTTCTGAGTTGTCCGCTTATCTCCGATAAGAGAGAGGTATATATATATAAGAACGAATGACATTCATTCATATATTTTATATATTCATTCATTCATTGTTACGGTGAATTGGAAGTGAACATCTATGCTAAGATGAATCTACCTTCCTATTTTACTAAGGTAAAGTAAAGGCAAATTTAAATTTTATAAAAACGCTTCGAAAACGATTTTCTAGCAAAGAAAAAAATATATATATAAAACCGAAAGCCGGAAAAGAAAACATATTTGACTTGGGCGTAATCTTCTAATATTCAATATATTTCATTGCTAGACAGATAATCCAACTCGGATACACCTTTATCTACTTTCGACGGCATTCGCTCTGCATATTTTCAGTCTTGAACGATTTTTAATACAAAATTTTCAGTACGATTTCTTTTGATTTCATAAGCACTTGTTTTTCTCTCTAACGTTATCTGTTTGTTAATTGCATTTTAAATTTGTTCTTAAAAATTTCTGCGCAATTATCAAATCGAATATAAAGCCACAGTTTGTAATGAGTGGCCGCCCACTCATTTTTAGCGCAAAAGTTCACGCACTAAAATAATAAAGAAGAAGTAGAGCAATGATTGTCATTCAAAGCTGACCATTAGACACTTTCAACTACTTCGTACTACTAGTACAGTTAATCATTCACTTTCGTAATAACGCATCAAAAATGATGTTCTCACATTAGTTTAGTGTATCGCCTTAGAATTACTTAGCGATTTGTCGAGAAATTTCGGAAATTGCATTCCTTGTCCATGTAACTTTTTAAATATTATGTCAGTCGTTGTATGGACAGTGGCTGTAAAAGTAATTCGATCCAATTGATTTTCGATAGGGTTGATTCCTGCGTCAAAACTCGTCCGTGTACTAAATTTCTTCGCAATATCTTCACAATTGTCACCTTACGATTGAATACAAAAAGGTATGGACAGACGGACAAGTTTCAACCGATCCTGAATCGATCGGCATAATAAAAGTCGGAGTTTATCTTAAGTCCTTCTGGCCATTACATACATCCACAACGCAAACTTAATGCACCCTCTACCAACAGTGATGTAGAGTATAGCAATACTTACTTGAAAATCTGTTGGATAAGTGCATAGAATCGAAGATGAACGTTAGAATAAAAAGAAGTATATTTTTTTTACGCTGCTTTATGTTTACCCACATGCCGTAGGTCGTTATAGATTACATTAAGAGTTAGCCAATTGGAAGAAGACATAGACAGAAATAGTAGGTTGACGACGAAGGATAATTGGTTTGGTAATGTTTAAAGAAAAAAAAAAATAAACAAAAGTTGAGGGACACCTGACAATCTCTTTAGCAAAGCTGGGCGTAAACCTTAAGGAATTTAAAAAAAATGTACTAAAGTAACGCTTAAATAAAGTAATTATTTGCGTTTTTGTAACCTTAACGAAAATGCATTTCTCCGCACTGCATATCTTTACGTCAAACTAACGATCATATTATATTAAAATAATTGTAGTAATTTGTTACTCTTTGTAGAGAGTTGAAATCTAAAAGAAAAAAAAAAAAAAACAAAAAAATAAAAAATGTATAAACTATTAGAGCAATTGGAGGCCTCTTCATTCGCTGAGTTCCATTTCAACGCTACAGCGCGAACTAGTTTAGATGAAAATATTCTGTCCTCGTTTCTTTTTTTTTTTTTTTTTTTGCTCATTTCAAGTCATGTAATAATTTCATTTAAGTCTGATAAATTTCCAACACATGCCATAACATGACGTAAACATATCAACTGAACTGAACAAAATACTCTAATTCTTCCTATATTCTAGATCTTCTTGCTTGCTGCCCCATTCCCCCTCTCAAAACTTAATGCTTCAAGTCAAGCTTTTATATAAATCATCTGAATCTGTCCATGTTGAGGTGCTTTCATTTAATTATAAATCATTATTATGAGAAATTATGTTCTAAGTCTTAAGTACACTCAAAAAAAAAAAAAAAAACAAAATAAATAAATAAATAAAAAATCCACATGCCGTGATATAGACAATTATACTAAATACATTTTTTTTTTTTGTTTATTAATTTTTGTTGTTTTTTCTCGTAAAAAACTAAATTGAGTCTAGAAAAAGCTGCATATTGTTTAATTTATATTGAGAAAACACATGAAAAAAGACAAAATTAAATATAGTTAGGGTGGGACGATCTTGTACACGTTCCGAGTAAAGCAGAAATACGCAATGAGATTAAATGGAACGTGTTGATTCTTTGGAATTAATTTTTCACATGAATGGTGAAATAAATTAGTTCAAGTTTTCTTTGCTGTTCTTGTTGTTCTTGTTGTTGTTTTTGTATGCCTTAACTTCTTTTCTCAGCATGTGTAAGAAGAGACCTGACATTCATTATAAACCAAGTTCGTGTGCATGCTTTGCACTTAATCGGGTATCAGAAGTATATATATTGCACATTCACACACGCACACGCATACGCGCGAACATACGCACACACACCTTCACAGAAACGCTTATAACAATGTATACTTAGTTAACAGAACTTTAAAGCCATTGTATGTAAAGTGTTTTTTAGTGGCAATAATATATGCTGATGCTGCTCGTGGTCCGGACTTCAAAACTTCATCTGTCGTATGCATGCGTGTGTAAAGCATTTTAAAATGCGCGTATTAATTATAAGGAATGCCGTTAGTTAACTAGTAATATATCACACGTTCACACAAAATCCATATGTGTCTTATATCTAATATGTAAAGCATTAAATCAAGATCGACAAAGGCTATCACGCGCTGTGTAAACACGTCTTGAAATCACTGAACTTACTTAAATGAACATAATTATATTAACTTAAGGTGAATTGTAGATAATTGATGTAAACACTCTGCACAATAAAATCTATTCGATCCAATGTAGTGCACTAACTATTCTTCTGTAAACGCGACTAGATTCACGCTAAGCCAGTTATTGGGGAGTCCTTGAAGTTTCAAAGGGTTTTAATATACATGTATGTAGGGCAATATTTTTTTTGAATCACGTCTATGTTGAAAATTGAGTCAATAAATTCAAAAGACTTTGTGTCTTTATTTGAATTTTTTCGCATTTCAAGAGGTGTTAGCATACGAATGAAGGTACCGACAAAAAGATGACATATTAGGCTCGAAATTTTACATTCACAAAATTATGTCTACAAGCGTCGGTAATATGTCACGTTGGGAATAATATAAACCAGACAAACTGACGTCCTTTTCGAAAGGAGAAGGCAAATTGAACTTAACGAACAACGTTACGCTAATCAAACTGCTACCAATTACTATCTATTGCAAAAACGCACACACATACACACATATATACATATAATGGGTGTGCAAATAAATTGTGTAAGTGAAATGAACGCGTACATGATGCGCTGAGTTTTTGCGAAGTGTAAGCCATGGGTATCTTTTACGATTATTGCGTTTTTGCTTTCTATACTCATCACCATATAGTCAAAACGTTTGGAACACCTGGAAGGAAGCTACAGTGACGATTCTCGCGTTCGCAAAAATTAAGCTATCGTTTTTAAATTTGGCAGAAACATTGGAAATTCTTGCAGTCAGATTGGTATTGTAAATAGGTTGCATCGATCGAAGAACACGCCTACATTACCACGTAAAGTGAGTTCACTTTTGTTTTCCAAAGAGAAAAAAAATTGGTTTATTGCTTATTACTTACAAATTACAGCGCTTAACCCCATAAAAATTTGAACGTATATTCTATGGGCGATGCTATGGTATTTATCTGTACAGAAATGAAAAAAATTGAGCACAACCGGCCGAATATTATAGTATCGCAACCATTATAACGCCTAGAAGCAAGCTTCAAAACCTCTGTACAGTACACACATTCTTGATCAATGTCAAATTAGGAATGCGCTTCTCGTCTGTCCATTCGTCCAACTGCGCAGTATCTTTCGTAAGCATTCTCCTATTCATAAAAATAAGGAATGCGAAAATGATCCAACCTCTTCAAAGGAGACGCTTATATAACATGGAATAACTTTACTATCCGTATGTTTCGTGCTCGTTACTCATACAATAGACCCAACGCACGATATCAATTTTTACTATTATTCTTGAATTTTTCCTTTATTTTTTAGTCTTTTTTAGGATTATGGTGAGGGGTATAAAAGGTTCGGTTATAGCTGAATATACTTTTCGTATCTTTTGTACGTTTTTAATTGAATTAAACTGGAAACAAACGCAGCTGAAGCTACGGAAATGATTTAGCTTGAAGTGAAAACGCAGTAAGCTATAAAATGATTAGAGAAAGATTTATGAGATTTCGTACAAGAAATTATTGTCTTGAAGGCGATGAAATTTGCAATCAAGGAAGTAATCTTCAACTTAGGCTGAAAGCTTCTCTCTCGATCAGGAATTATTCCTTAGATCATTCTCCTTCTGACTAGCACTAGTTCAGATCGATGTGGTTAAATCTAGCAGATCAGTAGCTTTGCAAAATTGAAGCTGTGTGAAAATGCATCGATGCTTATTTCAGCTCGGAACTGCGAAGGTTCCACCGGGAAGACATACGTAAGCTACCCGATAAAAGGTAAGTCACCATAATAATAATGAGCAATACTTCCTGCTGATTAATAAGCTCTGCAACAGGTATAATTTAAATAAAATTGAATTTTGCAAAAAGTTTGCAGAATTTATTTGCACACCTATTATATATATATATATATATATATATATGTCTAACCTAAAAATGCAAGACATAAACCTGGTATATTACGGACAGAATTAAACCCAATGCGGTTTTAATAGAAAAGTATCAACGTGCCAGCGGACAGACAGACAAACAAAAAAAAAAAAACATTAATAAACACTTAAATCGGATATGTGTAAACACATTTTCACGTAGATCAGGTTCTGCTATATAATCCGCTAAATATAATACGCAACGCAACAACACAAGAAGCAAAAAAACTAAATGCATATTGTAGGAGATTAAATGGATATAAATGGAAAAGAATATGAAAATAATTAATTTGTAAAATGTTATACTTAGTTGTGTTCGCATAAGGATGAAAATAAATGAAATGAAAAACAACACAAATTTCTATTTTGATATAACTGTTCGGAGAAATAAATAATAAGCATTGTATTCATTCAGTTTGTAAATCTGAAATCTTTCATAATTGAATCTTGACGTTCTTTTTTTCTCTTTTAAGCCACCATCGAATATACCACCACTTCATTTAATCAAAAGGTTCGTAACAGCCAGGAGACTCTATATACAAAGGGTTATATTCATAATAACTACATCACTATATCTAATTACTTTTGTCTGCCCGTTGGTCCGTTCATGGAATGTCTGCGATAAACATGCTTCGCATCGCAAACACTAATATTATATGTCGACGTCAAATTTGCTGAGCTGATATCGGTTAAAGAACACGTCTATCGCTCTGTTTTCAAAAGCGAAACGAATGAAATTCTTTTGCGCGTTACTTAAAACTTTGTAAAATAAATACAACGAGAAAAAGCTGCACTTCTATTTTTTGGAAGGCCCTTCAGCATCTGTATAAGAATCGAAGGAATCCATATGAGCACCTAATATTACCGAGTATCGAAGTTATTTATTTTTCCCGCTTTCTTTCACATTTCTCGTAACGTACGTAAGGTCGGTGGATATAATAAAAGACTTGGTCATGGTCGAGTATAATTGTCTTTTTTTTTTTTTTTTTTGTTTTGGGATTAATTTGTACAGAAACCAAAGCAAACGAATTTTGTTACTCATGCTTAAAGAAAGCATGCAAAAGACGTGTCAATAATTCCCAAGAGTAACTTACTTACTTTAATACTTCTTAACGCAGCATATAATGATGGCAAAAAGATTAAAGAAGTATGTGTTATTATTATATATATTGTAAAAGCTTTTCTCAATCAAGGGAACATCTTGCGGTCAATATATGCGAGATTCCAACCTAAATTCACTGATGGGAAAGGAATCTATTTAAAATCAATTTGGATATTACAGGCGAAATTTGATGAATAGACGCAGAGAGATAACGCACTAAATAGATGTCTCTGGTCACCCTGGCTAAATATGCGTGCATGTATGCGGCTTTTTTTGTGCATGTAGTGACAGCGATTGATCCCCAATTGATCATTGATTGTCGTAACATAATCTTAGATCCGCAATTCTCGAGTGAGATTAAGGAGTTGGGTGATGTCTTCATCTGAGTTTATTCGAGAGTATGTGGTTTAAAATCCGACGAATTTCCTCCAATTTTCGGGATCTGCTGTAAGCTGCTATCTGCTAACAGATTGCACCGTGTACTGTCGACGACCCAGGTATATGGAAAGCGTATGTATTAACCGCATCGCTGTTTATGCGTTGACGTATGACGTATAGTGTAATTTATGCTGCTCGTAGAATACAACGGCAGAAATAACCTGAAAAAACTTCCACACCAACATTGCCGTTCAACATTTAGAATCATATGTATAGGTCTAACTTTCTCTCGAGTCATTTTTCTATTATTGCTGTCATTATATAACTCTTTTTTAATCTGCAGACGTCGTTCTAACTGTCTTCGACTGTGCTGCTCCTTTATTAGCAGGTCGACAGCTGACATTGAAACTATGCAGGAGGCTGATATCAAGATCAAAGACTGATCTGCTTTTAGCTTTCATATGAGTTGCCATTTTGCAGCCCTTTCTCTGTTCAGATGGGCGCGGTGTATATCTTTTGCCCGTGGCCTGCGCTGCACGCGCAGTCTATTTTGGCCCTTTCATAGTCGACAATAATTTTGCGCAAGGCAATTCAGCGGTTTTCAACGCTTCGTCCGTGACCTTTTTTATATCTCTCGCCAAGCCTAATTTAATACCTAATTGAACTCCAAGATCTTTCAAATTAGAATGAAATTTAATACGGTGCATATCGATCTACATTTTTGAGACATGGAACGAATTACTATCCGTATATACGTATATATGTGTATATGTTTGTATGTATTCATATATATAAACTACACTTACTTGATAATTTTCTCTTTAACATTAAAGTATTGATGGCAGTGGTTCGTCATGACGAAGGTTTGAACAGGTCGCTTTTGTCAATTTTTAAATTACTTTAAATATAAATGTATCCGTCTGTATATATATCCGACATGTCAGATATTTACACATGTTTGAAAAGCGGTTTAACATTGTAGAAGAAAAATCGTTCATTCTCAGAGTCTCTGAAGCGGTTTTCCTTTTAATCCGTACATATATACAAATAAGTCACATTAATAGTCATACAAGTCATGCCACATGAACAATATTTATTCGTCGACTAATCTGCCACTAATCTGCATGTTCAGCTTTTTAACGGTGTTTTGCTTTTTTACATAAGCTCAAACACTAACAAACACATCTTTGCCAAGAAAAATAAAATTAAATAAATAAGACTTAAAACTAACGTTATTCATAGACAAACAAAACTGGCAGACAGATATACAATACTCCTATATGCAGCAACTACACAACACATCTAACATCTAACAACACGCACTCACGCATATTACATGTTTTTCTTTTTTTCAAAACCCCGCGATATCATCTTGACAAGGAGATGGAAACAAAAAAAAGAAATGTAAAAATTAAATAAAATATTTTTGGTGTGTACAGCATGACTGTTAAATAGTGTTAAGAATGTTACAAGTATTTCGTTTGTCTGTCCGTTCGTCCGTTTATTTATCCGTAAGACTAGGTGGAGAAGTGTGTTAGATTTAAAAGATTTGCCATTGTATGTAATAAATGTTTGTTTGTTTTTTTTTTAGGTTTTTAAAAAAAAACGCTTTTTGCATATTCACCTCTCTAACGTAAGTTGTCTTAGAAAAACATTCTCTCGCAAATCTATGCAAAAAGCACCGAAACTCTGACACTAGCATAATTCTAGAGATTAATGTTTGAAATTGTACTGATTTATTGGCCTTAAAAACATAAAGAGCAGTTGAACACACGCACGCACTTACCTATAAGAATACACAAAATAATGCAAAAGAACAATTTTTTCTTTTCTTTTGCATTTACTTAACATACACACACCACCATATATATACGTATATGTAAACGATTAAAGATTTTTCTATAAATGTACGTGCTATGTGAGTGTCTCGTTCTCATTCTCATTACTTTTGTTTTTTTCTTTTTTTTGTGTTTGCTGGTTTTTACATTTCGTAATCATTAAAAAATGATTTATTAAATTGTGTTCATATTCGTTTCAATATGCATGTGTGTGTGTGTGTGTGTGTGTATGTGGCTACGAAATATTTAAATATTAATATAATAATAATAGTTTCACCGCATTTATATCTGGCAACGCAAACATGTTGCGAGTTACGTACTAGTTGTCGTTTTATTATTTTATTTGTCTTTAATGAACACACATTTGCTTGGAGATCTTTAACTGCTGCCCCATGTTCTGCTGCAAGAAACTCGTATTTCATTTATTTATCCTTTAGTTCGTTTAGTTAGTTTTCTTGCAGTAATTTAAGCATGAAAAGGTGGGTTTTCTTAGGTTACTTTGAATGCTAATTAGTGAATGTGTTCGAGTAAATAGTTGTAGAGCAATTAAAACTGAAATTGAAATTGGATTTTTTTTTTTTTGTTTTGTTTTTGCTTTTGCTTTTGCTTTTTCTATTTTGTCTGATTGTGTACTTTTCCAATAACGCGCTTTTAAAAGATCGCAATCACTTGGTAGAGTGTAATTCCAAAAAATGTGCATTTTCCAAGAAAAACGTATAAAAGTTATTGTAGAAGAATTTACGTAATATTTTTATATAGCTTTGAAATCTTGTTTCCTCAAATACTCAGAATTGATAAAATAGCAGAAAAGAATAAAAAAATTAAGTGGAAAAAAGCAAGACAAATAAAAAGTAGGGTTAGTTAGTTGCACCAAAATTTTAGATAGATTTGAGTTCTACATATAGTTAATATAATATTAACTACTATGTCTTTTGATTTCCGGTTTCTTAATTGGTTTACTCCATCCAGCTGAAGCATGCATATGAAAAAATCACACTCTTTCAATTCTATTTTTATTGAAAGTTGTGAAAACAAGTTAGGAAAGAAAGTGCGATGTTTCAAGTTTCGCACCCTGGAGCTCCACGGCAATGAGACAACGAAATAACAAGTAAAACTCGATTCGAATTTAATTCGAAATCATCGAACATTCATTATCACTACAGTAAGGGCCATACGTAGTTTAGAGAACACAATAAATATTATTCCATTTGTTGGTGATGTCGTGGAATCGAAGGGTATTAATGTTTTCGAATTTTTTTTTTATATAAAAGCTTTTCTTGTTGAGACTTACGCGATGTCTTCAATGAGTTGTTATGGACAATGTCATCCCTATTCTAGCAAATAGTAGCCATAATCTTTTCCAATATCATCTTGATAAACTGAATATAGGATATGTCATGATTCGGACCAGATCCAAACAGGGCGCCATTCCGCGTCACATTCGCCGCAAGACGCTCAACCATCATTACCTTTCCTTTTTAGCTCATTAGACAGAAACTTACGCACCTCTTTGCTCATTTTTCGGTTCAATATTAGCACTTACATGAAGCCTCGTGCATAACTGAGGAGGAGATAGTAATGTCGGAGGTAATGTTCAACATGAGTGGTTTGTCCTCAGCCGAATATAATTTTCTTACTTGTGTTATATTGAAATTTGCCTCGGCTACTTTATCGGCCGTAGAGCCCCCACCATTTCGCAATAGCTTTCAAACGTAACTTTTGGTTTTAATACCCAAGCAAATACGTGCTTAATAACCTACTCGAATATTACTGTCTCGTTGCTGTATATGGGCCAGTGTTGCTGTTACGCAAAGGATTTTAATATGTTTAAAATGTACTATGCTCGCTTTTCATTCCATTTCGTTCCATTTCCTGTCTGACTTACTGACTCATGAGCACGGAACGTATATTATAATCGTCAATCTGATCCATGTGAAACGCAACCCATCGCTAAATCCAAGCAGCGCAATTCTAAAGATTAGCCATGAGCTTTGTCGATGATGACTGGAAAATCCTATAGATTTGGGATTGACAACTAACACCAATACCCAAGGAAAGCAATGAGAACATCTTCACCTTCGAAGGATTCTACTAAGATTTTTGCTTTTACGTCGTCGGCCATTAATTTTGCATGTAACTTGCTTCTGCGAAGCTTTCGATGATTGATAATTCACAATGTGATAATTGGGACACCGATTTTCCATAGCAGTTAGTGGGGTGGCGTCCCCAGCTGATTGAGTGAATTCAAAATTTCTTTTGGTTAATTAATCGCCTAATCTGCTTTCATGACAGAGTCGACACACGTGTACGGAACCGTCTCACTTTGAATATGAAAAAATTCGATAAATTTTTTGAGTGCCATTATGCATTCATGCCGGACAATAAGTTCGTATTTCTTCAATACTTTTCCCATGTCGGTTGCTTTGGAAATGTTGACTTGCTCATTTGCAATTTCAAAGGGCAATGAGCAGTTCTTTCATCTGGTAGCAATGTCGCACCTACTTTAGACAATGCATAGGTAAGCCTATGCAATTGTGTCAGAATCAACCCAATCAGGAACATTTTACTAGTTCCTGTTGGTGCATTTAAGAAGATTTCTCCAACCCCGCTATGGATAGTTTGCATTGTTTGATCAAAAACTTGACCTTGGAAATATTTGATTGCGCATAAGATAAAAGGTCATTCATGTTATAATTTTGTTGCCGACGCGATGCGAATTCCACATACGAAGGAAGGCAGCAGCTGCAGCAGTCGTCGCGATTTACATTTTCCCTTCTTTAAAACTGTTGCAGTAATTTTCTCCATTAATCTAATACTAGCGGCAAGAAGAAAGAAAAACCTCGATTGCGGATTATAGTAAGCGATTCAAATTCTATTATATATCATATCTTGCACGAATTGTAGCAAGTGATAGATTTCGCAAATAATATGCGCATTTCTCCTCATTCGAACGCAATATCCGTTTTCGTATTTAATCTCTAATATCACTTTATATGCTTTGTTTATTCTCCACTAACGCGGTTTACACTCGACTCCACATTTTATTTTTCATATCCGAGAAACAGTAAAATTGACGCTGCAGTGGAGTAAGCAGTAGGAGTTTATTTTATGGATAACGTATGTATATTTGCGATTGCTTTTCTTATCAGATGTTGTCGAATTTTGGTGAAATTTTGCAGATAGTTAGTACGCGATTACAATGTAACCAAGTCCGCAGTTATCTCTATTTTATGTTAAGAGTTTTTACTTAGTGGCTATTGAATCGAAGACCAATGCTTCCTTCCCAAACATAGCGGGAAAACTTTTTAAATTTTTTAAAGATCATTATAGAATGCTGGCCCGGTTTGATTATCCACTTCTGGAACGAAAAATTGAATTTCAGGCAGTACGGTGCTAGGATACTTATTAAAATCTCACTCAATTGATGTTATTTAATAGTTTTCTTTTTCTTCCTACAATATGTTGTTGTTGATTATTATTATTATTGTTGTTGTTCTTATTCGCTACAAAAAAAAGTTTACATTCATTTCTTTCCTTCATTGTTATCATCTAGTTTTCCTTGGAATTTATTATCCTATTTTAGTAAAGTTGCCTACTCCACACATAAACTAGTCACGGAGAAGAACTCCTTTGTACAATCGGCTGCAAATGCCTATTTCAGCCTATTGGGGAGTTTATTTTATCACAGCTTCTTCCCTTTCTCTGCCGTTTTCTTTTCTTGCAATTTCATTTTACCAGCATACTTATATTGGTTGGTATAAATATCTGGATGTGAATCTACACACTTAATGTATAGGTATTGGATTGTGTCATTGCGTTCTATAGACATATACAGGTTGGAAATGCAACAAATTGATTGACGACATGACACAATCATCATGTGGATGGACAATGGCAGTGATACTGATGCTGAAAAACGATGAGAGAAACTTTATTATACCCCTTATGCGCAGATGTGCGCATGTATGTGTTTGTGTGTTTTTATATGTATTTATTTGTCTACATGAAACTTCTAAAATGTTAAGTTGCAAAACGTATATACATACGGCAAAATATAAAAAGAAAATCAAATAAAAAGACAATATATATATACATATATATACATATGTAATAAAAAAAAAAGAGAAAAAGAAGAAAATTTTTACTCTCTAACGCACAAACCTGAAAAACTTGTTTCAATGAGGGCTTGAAAATAAAAGCAAAATTGTTCAGAACAACTGTACGCACTGTAATAATCGAACGTTGGGCCGTAACGTCAACAGCTAAAAAGACGATGAGAATACTGATATCGATGATCACATTTAGATGCTTTTTCATAATATCGCTGCTATCATTGCTGTTGTAATAATGTTTGCATCTGGTTGCCGTTTTCAATTGGTCGGTCGGTCGGTCGATTGTCAAGGTATTGGCCTAAATTTTTTTTTTTTTTTGCTTTTTTCGTTTTGTTTATTTGTACGTTTGTTTCAGCATTTGCGTCTTTTTTGCGGTTTTAATTAAAAATGATTGATTTGCAATTGATTAAGATTTAACATTTTATTGATAAATTTATTGTGAAAATGAAAATGAAAACGAAGACAACACCCAAAAACAAGAAAAATCTTATTGGAATTTTTAATGGTCAAAGTCGAGAAATTTTAAAATTGGAGTAAATTTTGTTATTTATCGTTATATTAGCGCTTATCGGAAAACGATGAATATTCTTAAGTCGAAATGCGTCACTCTTGGATACGCATAAGGATTTCGAAAAAATGAAAAATCAGTTGCGTCATGGTATAAATGTGTATGCAGCCACGATTGTCTTCACTTTTGATTTTTGCAAACGTACAGTTTTCAACCAGCTGCTCAGAGCAATCACATTTACGCCAATATATGGATGCTTCAATTGCCAAATCGATTAACTCAATAAAACAAGAAGTTGACAACAATGATAAATTATTTATTATAAATTATTTATTATTCAATGGCTAAAACGATTTTGTCATTGAGTGGTGTTAATACTTATTATTAGAGAAATTTGTTTTGACTATGTACCGTTAGGAGTTAGTGAAGTGTTTTGATATTTAAATTTAATAAAATTCCAAAAATGGACTTAATCGATTTGACAAGTGAAGCAGCATTCATATATCGGCTGTAATTGTATAAACTGTGATATTGTCAACATTTTCATCATTATCGTCATTATTATGATAGTCGTCATCATCATAATCATCTTCAATGCAGCAGCCTGATCGTCATGTCAAAATAAAAACTATAAAGTTTTATGGTTTATTAGTCTAAACGAGTGATGTTCATCGTACTTAAGTGCGCTCCATTATTTGCGGACCATATGGTATTTATTGCCATACTTGGTTTTTTTTTTTTTTTTTTGTGCACGTTTGGCATATCGCTGCGATTGAGTCGGTCGGTGAAGGGCTTAAGTTTTGTTTTTATTTATTGCGTAATGCTCGACGCCAAATTTGTAATTCATTTGTGTAATTCTCTCTGCTTACAGTTAAAATTAATTTAATTACTGGTTTATGGTTTTGTATTTCGAGAAATAATTTTAATCGGAATATGCATACGATGCGATTGGTGATTCGACGTGACACTTTATCGCAAACGATTCATTGGGGAGTAATGGGAACATCTTCATCTTTGCTATGATTACTAATCGCATTGCGTGAGTAAACTAAATCATAATTTTTGCATTTTCGCCGCGTTTGTCAAATAATCGTATTACAGCCTTCTTTCCCTCGGCCCCCGCCATTTTAAAGTGCTTTTATTAATCTCTTTCGAGTATGTTTCGCAGTTTCGCAGTTCAAAAGATTAAAAGCCGCTTTAAATTTGTTCCTGTTGTTGTTATTGTTGTTATTGTTGTTATTGTGCGCAATATTTCTAAATGCTCATTCACTTCAAAAGATTTCCACGATGCTGTTGATGATGATTTACGATTTAATTGCTGTAGAAAAACAAAACAGAAAGTGAAGGCAAGAAATTTAGTAATTCTTGCCTGCGTAAAAATGTAAATGTATTCGCCCCATGTAAGAAGATTTGAAAGTAAGACTTTTGAAATGGCCTTCGTTAGCTTAAATTACTTATTTATCGCCGTCTAGATAATGAATTGTTTTAATAGCTCGTTAGATGTATTTATGGATTTCTAAGATAAATTTTTAAATTTTACTTTGCATAACGAGTATTTGAGTTTCAAGTTTAGTTCAAATCGAAATGCCTTCGATTTATTTTCTATAACTTTTTTTCTATAACTATAATCCGGATGACGATCATTCCAGTTGTAGCAAATAAGAAACTTGCAGGTAAAAGCTCCAAAAACTGCTTATCATAATTCGACTGAGTACTGCCTGCCTGAAAACCATGACCACGGATCTATTTTTCTTTTCTGAGTTCCGAGAAGAGCCAGAAATTGTATAAACATGAGGCTGAATTCTATGAATAGAGTGATGGCGGAACGGTAAGTGTTGAGTTTCTGGCGAAAAAGTCGCGAGAAACCAATGAAATGACTATAGTGCAAAAGCAACAGATGCTTGTCCCTAATTTTGGCGAAGAGGAAACAACGCCTTCCGCTCCAAGCATGTTCTACTTATTCTCAAGATGCACCACACCACGACAATTAACTATTTTTGAATCACAGGTCCAATAAATGTATACACTTCACCATAAATTTACAAAAATTAACAAATTTATTTTTATAAGAAAATATGATTAACAAAGCTAGGAGAACTTATGAGGAAGCAATTTCTCAACGCAATGCTTTTGACTTTTCGGCGACGTTGCGGAAAGGCAAGCAAACAAATTGTTACTTTATTGTCTACTTGTATCGGTTCTCGGAGACAATATCTACCGGTATGATAAGCGACTAAAGCGGAAGATGGATAACTCTTGCCAAAAAATAGTGGAAGCTTTTAATGTGCACATGGGAGCATTGAAGTTGAGAGATAGCTACTTAGATCGCTATCGCTATAAGAATCAAAAGGGGGCAAAGGTACCTCCGCCTATGCTATCATCTATTGGACTTTGCCGTAATAAATTCATGGATGGTTACCAAAAAAAAAGTCCACGAATCCTGGTCAGTTCCGCAAGAATTTCACTGATACTCATTGCGATGTGTACGATCTCGTATGAGGAGCAATAAAAGATATCGGCCTAATAATGGCTCATTAGAGCAAAGTTTACACATGGAAAAACTTAGACGCTCATTTCATACGTTTCCGTTTCGGCATGTACGCCAAGATGGCCTTCGTCGTAACTAGGCTACATTTTCAAACAAATCGGAATGTAAAAGTCCACTATGCAATGGTACCATACGGTGGTCATGTAGCGAACACAATATTTATTTATGTTGAAATGCTAAAAATAGGTGTTTCATGACTTCTCATGTTTTATAATGTGATGAGAAGCATTATTTATCTTTGAAGTATTGGATTATTGCACGCAGTAAATGCGTAGAATAGCGTCAAATAGCGATTTTGCACGATGATGGAGAAATACTTACAATATGCTTTTTTTAAATATTAAAGAAAGATTCCTATGTGTTTTATTTTTCCCGTTAATCGCACTCATTTTCCGGTTGAAGTTAATTTTTTTTTTTTTGGTAAAAATTTATGCATTTAACAGTTAATTATTTGCTTCTTAAATTTGCGGTTTCAATTTAAGCTATTTATGTGTTTATGACCGTATGTATTATCTATTTGACAGGTAAACTTACGTCAGAAGTGGAGAATAAATAATAGGTGTCATTAAAGCTCAAGCATAAAATTCGAGAATGAGAGAAAACTTCATAATCAGAGAGATGAGTAATTCCTAGAAATGCTGCTTCAATTCATTTGACAGGTATAACAGCACTATTGATAAGTTTAAGTTAATTGAACAGGGAAGGAAATTCGCTGTCTAACCACCATCATAAGCCACAATCATATGAAACAGCTTACTCTAAAAACTTATTTCTGGACTATTTCGTTATTCACTGGGTGCACAAAAGAGCTACGGTTTAGAGATTTGTCAGCAAATTACATTATTTTTAAAATAAATTCTGGACAGAGTGACCAACGACGCGCAGAAAAATGCATCAAAAAGCATATATAATATGTACATATATATATATATATATATAT
>CCAG010002208.1:0-11300 GCA_001077435.1 Glossina morsitans morsitans
TGAGTCTGCCATGTAGAAAGGGTCTCACGCAAGACAAGCCCTTTTGTGGCGACAAAATCTAACTTGTACTTGTACTTGTGCATATCAAATTTTCTCAATTTTGACTATGTTACTTGGTGTTTTGGAGATCTTCCAATATAAGGGTCTTTTAAAAGAAGTTTAATTTATGAACCATAATTACATTAGACGAACTGACGTTAAACGTTCGTTTAATGACCGGCCTTGCCCGACTATAATGTTCTTCATTGTTTTTATAAGAGGAAAATTAGGCAAATATCCGAAAAAACCCCTGAAATACTTTTATTGTAAATGCAGTAATTATTGGTCTGGTTATCGTTACTACTAAGGCGTTTATATTAAGTATGGATGTGCGGGTTATGTCTTGGGCATGTTATGTCTTATGTACACCATTGACTTATTTATTTATGATTAATGCTGACATACAAGTTATCTACGCTCATCATCAAATTACTCTTACTGTCCCTACGTTTGTGAAATCAATCAAAAAGCAATAATGAAACTTCATTCTTTATTTAGATAACAAGGAATGCCATTGAATTCGTGAGATATTATAATAACTTCCTTATATCGTGCTTGCCATGCTAATAAATATGGTTGGCTTATGTTGGGGTCTTAGTTGATATCCACGTACAGGTCGTGTTTGTCTACATTTGTAGAGTTGCGTTGAAAGTTATGAGATAGAAATTTCCGTTTTGGGCCTACAGATCAAAATTAAAGACGCTTTTTAATCGTCCATAAGCAAATGGTGAAAACGAATTTTCGAGATACTGTTGTCCAGAGTGACTACCGGCAATTTCAGATACTAAATCTAAAGTGCACATTGAGGCTTGTACGGCTGCTTGAAAAATTTTGTATATTATCTTTTATTTTATTGGCATTAAGCGTTAGACGTCTACGAGTCGTTCCAAGACAAAACTCCATTTTTTGCTTTGATTTCTTGTGATTTCGCCTAAACTTATTTTATTAGGGAGAAAGGGAGTGGAGTAATTAAATACAGTCAAACACCTGGGCAGTAACAGGGTTCACATGTTCATTCAATTCTCCGCGCAATATGTTTGAATAGTGTATGTGTAGCTAGTACTTACGTGTTAGTTTAATTAAGCGTTTTTGAGTAATTATTATGTAATTATTATTGATGATGATAAACATCGGCTTGATGTGAATCTTGATTTAAGATTTTCTTACATAATTACACATACACGTGCATACATACCTGCAATTAAAAGGAGATAAAATTTATTAAAGATTTTTCTTTCAAACGATTATATGAAAATTAAATTTATGCTCTTATTATTATGAAAAAAGTGCAGCACTATTGCGGATTACCGATCAACTCATAACTTTATTATGGGCTAAACAATCAAGGTGGACTTACACATTTTTGTGTACATATTTAGCGCTGTGGCCGCGGTAGGCGTTTTATGGTTTGTAAACAAAACAATTGTTGTTGGAGAAAAACACAAAAAAAAAAAAATATATATATATAAATAAAATTTATGAACTTTTAATAAAATTGTTGGAAAAACTTAAAACAAAAAAAAAAAAAAAATACGTCAACATAAACAAAAGTACACACGTACCCACAGTGCAAAAATGGTTAAAGAAACAAAACACAATTAAATGAACACTTGGCTTGAAATTGTATAACCGGCGGCAAATAAAATTCTATAAAAAGGAGAATCCAGCCTGAACGAGAGCTGCCTGGTTGGTTGGTTTATTGGCGGCTGTGATAGTGGAAATTGAGCGAACGAATGAACGAACGGAACTTGTAATAATAACAACAATCATTTGAAATAAATAAAAGATTGCCGTAGAACATGCGATAAAGTATTTATATCTGCACAAACCATTAAAGCATACATACACATTTTTCTATACTAATATATATGTATATATAAATAAAAGCCAACATACAGATAGAATATTAAATGTGAAGTGATAAAAGATCAAACAAGATCAAGAATAAACAATTCATTTGGACGTAAGCAAAAAAAAACAAATTTAACAATAAGGAAAACTAACATTAAATGATATAAATTAAAAATAAAAACAAAAACTGTAATCGCTATCGATATCTGACAATAGTACAACTATTTAGAAAATTCAAATACACTTGAAAAAATAGAAAAGCATTTATGTACAATTGTGCTTTCAATAGTAGGATCGTCTTTATAGAAAATTTAAAACATTTGTGTAAAGTTTTCAACTGTTGCTAAGAAAAAAAAAAAACAAAAAAAAAACGATCGTTATTAAGCAAAACATATTTTCTGTCTCCTTCACCGTCTCCTCCTCTCCGTCTGTAAATCTTACGAATGGGTTCGATGTCTGAAATTAGTTTAAAAAGTGAATCAAACAATTCTAGGTTTCAATCTCTAATTTTGTCTGATTTATATCTGAATTCAAAATCTGAGAAGAGACTATCCAATCTGCCTCGTCTCGAAAAACTCAACTCAATTAATCAACAATTGATTGACTTGATAACCATAATTTGAGTTAACCAATACATTAGTCATAAACAGCCTAATTGTTCTATTTCGTACACGTCTTCATTGCCAAATTTTCGTTCGAGTGTATTTATGCCGACAACAAAAAACAAAAACCAAAAAAAAAATTGAATAAATAAACAAAAAGAAAACAAAAAAAAAAAAAAAAAAAAAAAAGAGCAATATCTACTTAAGAAAAATGCCGCCTTATTTAGACTTATAAAATGTTCATTCAATCGATATCAGTTGAAATTATAGAGAGCATACAATCAATCAGTTAGGCCGCTAACGAAGAAAAACAGCTCCGAATATAAACCATAACAAATTTTATACCAAGCAACTAAACGCAATTCTGACGTTGAGCGAGGACTTGAGCCGAGGCAATTAAACAACAAAACACCCGCTTCTACGTGTGTGCTACGCAGATATGAGATAAATTGCTTTATTATTACATGGTGCTGTAAAATGAATTACAACACAGCACATAAGTATAATAAGGCAAGTTTATGACTTAAGTCTCGCAACAAACCACTAGCAAGCATAAGATTCAGTCGTTGTTGCTTGTGTCTCATTTATTTACTTGGGAAGTATTGAAAAAAGAATTTTTGTTTCAAATAAATAAAGACTCGGGCGAAGCTTGCCCACACGCCATCTAATTAAGCTGCATAAAGGGAAAGATGTTTGTCTTAAATGCAAACTGCTAAACTGTAAGCAAGCGCTAAATCCGTAAGCACCCCTTCTACACTACACTATCTAAATACTATACATAGATTTCACATACATTTAATTTATTCATAAGGCCTTTTCAGTCATCGCAGGAAGCGGGAAAATTACCACTATTTTCAAACGGGTCATATCCCGACTTTCTATGTTTTTTCGCCTCGATGTTTCCTCTGCTTTCTTTGTTGTCAAAATCGATTTGTTAATTACGGCACAGGGCTACATTTCAGCAAAGTTCTTATTCTCTGTCAAAGTTGACGGCGTACGTTAAAGCTTCGAATTTTCGATCGTAACAATTGTCTCAATAAACGAACGAAATTTCTGTCGCTTCCCAATAGCAATAAAACAAAAATGTACATGAAAAGCAAAATATATTGTAGCATAGATCACACTGCTGGTGCTTGTGATGTTGTGAAAGATTTTTTTTTAAGCTTAGTAAAGCCGAAAATGGAGTAATTCATCAGGTGTTTGAACAAATACGTTTCGTTAATCGTTTTGGGGTCCAAATTGGAGACCAACATGAAGCATTCATTGTATTAAAAATGCTCGTCATCGCTCGTGCGGTTCGTATAAATCTGGTGTGTGCACTACACTTTCATTTTTACCGCTGATAAATCCCTCTTAGCAAACCGGTCCAAGGCTTGTAAATTCTTCAATATAGTTTGGACTTTACATTATTACAAGACGCCTTATAGTATACGTGTTTTTCGTATTCTTATTTAGAAGAGTTGTGGTTACAAATGTGGTCGAAGTTTAGAGAAAGGTCCGCAAATAATTGTGTTGACTTGATTTGGGAGACAATAGATTTTATTTTGGTCCAAATTAATTTCTTGCCGAGCTCGAAGCAATTCGATTTGTTCTGGTTGTTTTCAAGAAATTTTATATCCATAATTAATCGTCACTCTCTATAGTCGCAGCGCGGAAAGACACAAGTCTTTCTAATTTAACAGCAGCTTCAACGAATTCATCGACTGTATATATAAATTCTGAATTGATCTTATCATGTTCCACATCTGTTTCTCTGGCCACCTGTGTAGCATCCGTGAGAAACGTCTCCTCTTCTCCTGATCCTGATCGCAAAAATGAAGACATCGCCTTAAAATTTCGCAAAAACATTGGAAATTCTTGCGACAAAATTATTGTTGGCCAACTTGACCAAACGACACGTCTACAGAGCAACATAAACTGAAAGCACCTCTATAATGTTCTTACATTTTTTACAGTATGTCCGCCATAATGATCTTCACTATACCAGAATGATTTTTCAAACTGTTTTTTTATTCGACCTTAAATAGCGAAAATGATTGCCTTGAGCTTATTTTTAATAATAATCGAAAAATTACTGTTCGTATTGTATTATAAATCGTACATTTGATACGAACGATCCTACGTTGAAAGCGAACCGATGGAAATGGTAAAACAAAATGCAGATTCATGGTGCTTCATCTGTAAACATAGCTGGCAACTCACGGAAAGAATTAGCATGGAAATGTCAAGTATATGTAGCCTTATGCACGAGGAAAAATCCAAGGTAAACTGCATGAAGTTGTTCATCAGCAAATGGAACTCTGGAATTCCTAATATGTGAGACAGAAATTTAAGACCATGCAGCAAATATTTTTGGTTCCATTCTAAACGGGAAGTTGAACAAAACAATGTGCTGAGATGCGGATAAGTAAAGATTAAAAATAAGTGTGATACTGTCACTAACGCTTTGCCAAGTGGGCAAACAAAGAATGGAATTGTAATTCAATTATCATCAATATTTCCATCGACATCGAATTGAAGACGTGAACTCAACATCAACTTAAAATTTCGAACAAACAATTATCAAAGCAATGTTTATAATAATTCTTTACATATTAACTTCCTGTGGGTGGAATTCGAAATGCCGCCTATGCTTAGTACAACTTTCTTCTCTTGCTTGTTTGGCCAAAAAAAAAGTCCTATTAAAATAACAAGTTTTCTCTGGCATTTGTGTTTGCAGCAGAAACACCCAAAAATTCGTAAAGATTCTGACAAGTTGTTTCAATTTCGCTTCCTTTAAAAGAAATGATTATGTTTTGTAAATGAAACCAAAAAAAAAAAAAAAAAAAAAAAGAAGAAAATACCCTAGGGCGACGTATAATGAAAAAAAATTTCTCGGCGGACGACTGACGCCACCAAAACAAAACAAACTTTAGAAGAAGATCTCCATACACTTTAAGTTAAGGCAGAACAAAAAGATTTTATTTTCTAAGCATTTGCTATTAAATTAAATTACTTTGCTTTTCGATTATGTATTTGATTTCAATTTTCAACTGGCTCTATAGGCAAACGTGCAATACTGCATGCAGTTCGTTATTGGAAGAGAATTTTTGATTAAAGATTTCAACCCCAATTTTCCTTCAAATATTAAGGGCACGTGCCCGGTTGACGGTAATTGTATAACCCCTAGAAAGTAAGACTGAATTGTTGCGAGGATATAAAAATTTCGTCATGTACGCATGTACATTCTTCTTCATGTTTGGAAAGATAATAAAATTTTAAATTTCAATTTAAAGCTATTATGAAATGTTATTAATGCTTCGAACGATAACTTGTGCCAGTTGAAAATGAGCACAACCTTTACTTACTAGTGAGATTTGAAGATAACTCCTGTTAGTTTTAAGTAAGATCTTGTACAACTTGTTCAACCTGCTTGAATTAGCGCACAACATATTGCTTTATGCCTTAATTGCCAACTCGCAACATCATCATTATTGTCGTCATCAGTATATTAGAGTCTGAGTTATGGCAGTTTGAAAGAAATGCAAAGGTTACTTACATACTATTATGTTCACTTGCAACAACAATAACAACAACAACAACAACCCACAGTTCGCTATGCTGCTACCAGACAATACACTCAACAGACTCAAACAAATTTCTCTGTCGATCGATTCTTCTCTCTAATATAAACAGTTGCATCTACGTATCATTGTGAAATAAAAAAAGTAATTTGAAAATATTTTGCAAATGAAAAGCTACTCATGAAAATCGTCAAAGTTAATTGCCCCACACATTCCATATAGTAAAGGCATATTCTCAACAGTATTGCTCGGTCATAGCATTCATTCGCTTAATTAACTCTTTTGCACAAACAAAATAATGTAAGAAAACAAAAAACACTTCTCAGTAACCGTCTTTAATAAAGTTGCTGAGAAAAGAATAAATTGCTTTTTTAACAGTTTTCACCGTACCACCTAACGAACGAACGAACGAACGACAAGAATGACGACAACCTCGACCAGTCGACATAGCTACAAATGTTATTACAGAGCCAAAGTTAACTAAACTAAGTAAAAATAAAGAGCAGATTAAGTAGAGTTTACCTCGAATATTTTAATACCCACGCCCGGCATCTCTCTGCTAATTATTACGAATGCTAAGTGTGGTTCTGATATTTTGATACCGATATACTTTACAAAATGTCTGTCCGTCTGCGCTTAGTATTTAAGTGACTGAAATTTGCACTTTACTAACACCTACATATTTAGACGACGGACACTTTATCTATATCATTTCAAAGGCAGACCTATAACACAACCGCTCTCCATATTATAATGTAACACAATGCCATTAATATCAAGCTATCTCGAAGAGAATGAAATGATTTTGTACACGCCTTGATAATGCTTTGTTAATTGGAATAAGAGCAGGTCACAGAATCCCTGAAATACTTAGTTTTGTAAGATTTTGAGGGTGAGTTTCTTTCATTGCATTCAATGCGAACGGAATGAACAGTTAGTATAACTTGTGTTGGGGTATCACACAGCGAAAAAACCATTTATACTTGTTAAAGTTGGAGCCAACCCGATTATTTGATTCTCCAGACTTCCTTATGGCATTCATAATAAAACAATGATTGGTTTTCTATTAATTGTTAAGCAAAGAAAACCTATAGTAAAGCAAATACAAAACCTTAAAATGCATCATAAATTTAAAACAACAATTTTTTAAAGCTTAATTAATAGAGAAATACTTCGCTCGCATCTAAAAGGTGTTGAATTTTATGGTTACGGGCATCGTTAAGGTATGTAAGGCCCTTTACATTCCCAGCGTCTTTGTTTTTCTATTTATTCTTTTTATTTCTTACACAATATGAAGTCGGATAGTTTGTGAGCTCGTAAAAGTTAAAAAAAAAAAAAAAAAAAAAATTGTAATCGTTAATTATTTTATATAGAAAAAAGTTAATTTTTCCAAATTTTTAATGAATTCAAAGCAAATAATCTTAGGTTGTTATTTATCAAACTTAATCGATCGGATAATGTAAAGCATTTCTGAAGAATGTCAGCCGAGAAAAACGAATATAGACCGAATATTTTGATGTACGTAAGCATTCCATTACGTAACTATAGATGAATACCAGGACAGATTGTTCAAAGAGATGTCATAGCATGGAGAGGATTTAGGATTTTTATTTTTCCATTCTTTTAATTTTTGTTTACGGATCTAATGTAATGTATGGCCATCCATCGGTGTATCCATCTTTCTTAAACGGTCATAATAAAAGTATATTTATTCTTTTCCACGCATTGAGAGTTGTGAGTTATAGGTACCAAATTTTTCAATACGTTCTCAATTGCAATAAATTTGGATAATTCATATTTAACAGATACGAAGTATCTATCGAATAAAGTCGTTATGAAAAGAGGTTTAATGAAAAAGTTCATTATAAAAACAATTATATAGTGGCCAAAGAAGCAACATAGAAGCAATACTTTTCAAGCTAATTATTTATCATTTAGTGAAAGACAGACGGACAACGTAATTTTTGTTACAAAGCAACAGAAAATAATTGCTACTCTTCTAAAGGGTGAGAGAAAGTGTTTTTCTATCACCTTCCACCCCACAACACGTTCAGAGAATTGGACTTAAGACAGCAAAGCCATACAAATGATGCATTAAAGATCGTATTTGGATTGATCTCGACTATCAAGGAGATTCATGAGCATCAACAAGACATTCTAATGTACACGTCACAAGTTTGAAACCTGAAATCGATTTCTTGATATCCATGTTGATGTCGGTTTTTGTAATTCTTTCAAAAATATACAAAATATTTTTTTATTAAATTTGATGCAAGTTTTTTTTTTTTAAATCAACATTTGTAAAAAACGCATGGCGTTTCATTAAAGATAAGTTATTATGAAACCGCGGTCGGACACTGGAAATTGAGGCACGTTAATGGGTACGGCCAAGGGGCTTCTTTGCGAGAATTGCTGTGCTGGCATTTTGTTGTTAAGCAATTATTTTTAATAAAATGTTGAATTTTTCAAAAAATTTTGCTGAACGACATTGATTGCTCTCTGGTAAATAAACTTGACAAGAAGACGCAGCATTCCTTCCTCACAAGTCAACATTTCTCTGCTTAACTTCGAAGCCAATTTAAATTGCGTCATGTTCATCTCTTTGATCCGATTCACCGAATCGATGTAATAATCTATCCTTGATATCAATGATTTTCATCCCTTGCGGTTGGTTATACTGTGTTATGTTACGTGGTCTTGTAGCTATTATATTAGAAGCTGTTATCAGTCGCTTATATACAGTAGTGTACTTGTATTATATATTGTGTTCCCAGGTACATATCAGGACGCTAAGTATACATAAAATTCATGTCGATCTAACTTTACATTATACGTCTGGTAAAATATTTTTCCTTCAATTTCGTAATTCTCTCTCTTCAAGAAGCAAGAGAAACAATGCATACAATATACTATAAGATTAACTTAAACTTAGCAAAACAGTCTTTGGTTCTTAACGAAGATAAGTTAAAATCGTCGCTTGTTAAAGTAACATTTAACACGAAATTTTGAAACATAAACGCCAGATGAATGTCTTGCAAGTTTGCATAATTTATTTATTTACATTTTATTTACACATGAAATTCAAGTAAAATAAATTAACAGCCGAAGTTAATTGGCTCTTAAAAATAAATATTATGCTAAGTAGTATACCGTATAGCTATTAAACAGTAATTAAAAAAAGGAAGAAAGAAAAAGTATGTATACATGCAGCACAGAGGCACATACATAGTCGGCGGAAATCCGAGCGGTAGATGAACCTTCCTTCCTATTTGCAAACACGCAAAATCTTGGCAACCGATAACAGTGCAAAAATGTATTTCCATTTTCGAATCTTACGAACATATCAAGATTAGAAGCTAATCCAGATACGACATAAAGCGTAAAGCGTACGTATTATTTAGGAGAGATGATTTCTTAGAATTTCAAGAATCCAATAGTGAGATTAAACTACAAATATCGTTTAGGTACCTAGGGCTCTAAACGGATTGAAAAGTTAATTTTTATGTGTAGATTGACTAAGCTTTATGGAAATAAAGCTCCTAGAGAAAAAGTCCGTCGAGATATTGAAGTTTACTTATTAACTGAATTAAGAGGGAAACATCAAGGATGGAGGTTTTTCAAGTGACCATCTACTTTAGTAAGAAGGCCACCTAAATTCTTAAGGATAAAGACAAGGGATTGTTTTGAACGAACGCTGTTGAATTCATATAGCGCCACTTTGTTCATATATAGGCTTTTTGTAGTGTAAGGTTCGTCTAGCTCTTTAGATCATAGTTTATCATAAAACCAATCACTGGCCCAGGTTTTTTTTAAAGAGAGATCAACGTGCAAATTAAAACGAAACGTGTGTTCGCATAAAACCCTTAAGTCCATGAGCGCGTCTGTCTGGTGTTCTCCTTGAAAGTGAAAGCTTTTTACATTTTTTTAAAATTTAGTGAGCATCACGTAACCAAATTATCAAGTAAGTAAATCGGATCGAAGGGGATATGAGTGCGATTCCAAGGTGAAGGAAGAAAACAGTTTAACATCGTCAGCGTACAAATGTGTCTGTGTGTTTTACGTCTGTACCTGACATGAGTCTTAATCAGACGGGTTGCCTACAACCATCGGCAATCGAGGTAAGTTGATTGACGACCCCTCAGGGAGAAAGACAGTCCCCATTGAAGGGGGCCTTTCTACCCTGAAGTACCGCAATAGAAAATGAGTGTGGATCAGCGTACATTAAGATACGGCCAGACTTAATCACCGTAGGCAGATCATTGATGTATGAAATGAACAGAAATGGTTCCAAGTGGTTACCTTGAGGGCCGCCTGGCTTCAGAGAGAATTGATCAGAAATGATGGAGTTTAACAGAACCATAAGCGATATGTTATAAAGATACGAGCTTATCCATTTAAATAGGTGTAAAGGGAAGAAGGGCCACAGGCCTGAAATTTAAAGATCAATTTGTTTTATAACTAAGTCAGACGCCTTGCTAAACTCAGTGTATACGGCATCCGTGCGAGAGCCACTAGAGAAAAAGCCTTGCAGACATGGCAAATGAACTCCAAGACTTACGTAATGGTTCGAAAGACGGTTAATAACAATCCACAAATTGCTCACAAAACTAAAAAGTTACGATGAACGTTTACAAACTTGCATTAGTTGTTTGAAATGATCAGTGTAAGTTGAACTTAAGTGAGCTTTTAGACACTTTCTTCCAGTGAATGCAATATTGCTACATTAAGAGTGTGAAGTTGTTATTAATAAATTATAAAAAAAAAATGCATTCAAAGTTCTTTGAAAGCAATTTTGTTTTCAATTAATATGTGGGCACTGATAGGTAAGTATATATAAATTTATGAAAATAGTTTTTTTAATTATTATTTTATTTAAAAGTGACTAAAGATTAAAATGTTCATGTTTTACGATAAAAAGTGTTTCTCAGTAATTTTGTTATTGATTTATTATTACTTATAAAGTAAAAAGTGTACACACCAACTCAGCTCTTATATCATAAGAAAATTGACAGAGTAAATGAGTTTTGAATAACGAACGACCGAGATCAGCTACTAAAGTCAGTTGGTGTTACGCTCTATGCCACAAACTCTTCTACATATTTTACGTTTACCACACATACAAATTTATAAAAAAAGCAAAAAAAAACATTTTAATTAGTTATAGTTCGGTTTATTAATAAAAATTATACATTTTTTTTTTTTTTTTTTTTTTTTTTTTTTTTTTTTTTTTTTTTTTTTTTTTTTT
>CCAG010002209.1:0-10571 GCA_001077435.1 Glossina morsitans morsitans
TTTTTTTGTTAAATGAGTGGTGAATGTTGGTTATTAAAATCAAAAGAAGTAAAAAATAGGAAAAAAAAAAAAAATGTCAGCTTCGTGTTGTACAACTTAATTGCTTGTCACCTGTATTATATACGTATGCGGCTGCATGGAATTTGGATATTTATTAATCAACTGAAAATTTTAAATATTTATAGAAGAGAAAATGAAATTAGAAATAAAACATTTTGCTGCTATGGCTAACAATGAATAAATTGAATAAATTTTAACTGAATTTTAAACAGCGCACGATGTTTTAGCTAAGTCCGCATATTAAATTGAAAAGCTCTTTAAAGAAAACATCAGTCAGTGATTTTAGGAAAATGTTTAACGTAAGAGGCGTTTGCCGGTCTGTGTGATTGATTCAGCTTCAGAATAGTGTTAACCACACCTTCGCATTAGTGATCCGTCAACTTTGCTCGTAAACAAGAAATTTTAGAGGATTTTAAACAAGCAATTAAATATATAAACAAAAGTAAATTTGCTTAAATGAATCATCTTCGATGCCCCTCACCGCTGAAAAACGACTTTTGTTCGTGAATTGCAGTTTGGTTTTGGTTCGTAAGTCAAGTCAGCACACTTGGGAGCCCGGTAGATAACGTTACAAAATATTCATTTCATTAATTCAAACGTCAAGTTAACAGTTACCGTAAGCAAAGCATTAGACATGAAAATATTTCATGATTTAAAAAACTTTTCTATTCTTTTTTTTAGTTAATTAATTTAATTTTCGGTTATTTTCATCCCGGTAACTGTTGTGATGTTTTCAGTTCTCCTTTAAAGACGAAACTCCGAAAAGCAATTAAAATGCAGCCGTTTATCTCCGCCGTGAATATCCCTCTCAGGCACGGACTCAACAGGCCCTGTGATGCACATTTCCGCGCATGTTTGCGAAGTTTAAATTAAGTATTATTCACTTCTATTGACCTCAAAATGTAAGCAACGCAATGCCTATGGTCATTGTTTGCTTGCAAATTGTTAACTTTTTGTTTAACTTAGTTTTCTCTCGCTGTTATTGCAGCTCTACGAACAGGAAGTAGACGAATATGTTACAAATGACATGACAAAATAAGCACAACTCGTAGGTCTTTGAGAATGGCTTTGAAAAGAGAAAAGCAAACATCTCGACTATGGCATGGTAAGGTGTGCTCTTTGTGTTAGTATACCGTTCATTGGTTGTTAAATATTAAATGATATTTTAAGTGGAAAATTTATGCTTGGAGGAGCGAGGAAAAATGAAAAGCAACGGCTAGTAATTTGTTAAGCGATTAACTAAAATTTATGAAAATATTCATTTTATTTAACACTTTCTTAACCAAAACAATATTTTAATGCTCCTCTTACCTGCAACGAGACAACCTATGGTTGCATGTTATAGCATGCGCTACATAATTTATGCGAAGGATATATTGAGTATGTGCGAATGTGTGGAACGCCTAGAAAAACTTGAGACTTGCGTAATCGTTTTTTGTTTTTTTTTTTGTTATAATGATCGATTCAGAAATTAATTCCAATTGATGATGTAATCATGTCAGCCTATGTATCTGATATCCGTCCATGTATGTTTGTTGACAACGTATAGGTCGCAATTTTCGTTGCGTTACGCTGGAGTTTAATACACTGGCACACTTCTGCTCAAGATGGGTTCGGTATGCTGGATTGAATCGAATCATTTTCGCGTGGAAGGAAGCGACCAGGCGGGGGGGGGAGTCATTATATTAAGAAAATCTATCATTTTCAATATCAATGGTAAGTGTTATTTTGACAGACTAAATGAATACAACAACAACAATGTATGTCAAGTGAAACTATTGTTTAAATCTCCGCCCATATTAACGCTCTTGCAAATTATAGATCTTTACGTGATGGTAACGTTTAACTTTTTACACATTTTGTGATGAAAATTGTGCTTTGACGTATAAATTTACTGCACCTAGTTTTGACCTCATTAGCCAGAGTTTTCGATATAATCATATTTGAGAATAAGATGCTTTTGATGTATTAAAGTGAAAATAAACGTAATGCGACTTTGTTAGACAAGGTGATGTAAGACCGGTTTTGTCCAACTATAATGTTATTACGTGTTTCGTGTGATATCGTTCTACCCGAAATCGTATTGTGTGATTTTACGTGCAGCTTATAACCAGTATGTTAAAGAAGCATCAAGAAGCTTTCTCATTTTCGCAATTCGGCAGCAAGAAGCATTACTAATAAAATTATTGTTTGAGCAAAAATAGAAAACTTAAAGAAATTTTGTCGTTTTCGTGGAATTACACACCACTACTCGCGTAGCCAGAGAGTTAAAAAGCGCGACAATCGAGTCGGCTTACCTCAATTTCTATTCGCAGTGCATTAAGCCGTACTTTAATTAGGGCACACATCAAGTGGTCGTAACCAGGGCGGATGTGCCTCGCACGCGACTGACAAACCCTGTCCTTCTCTCCCCACTTCTTTCTGTTCGTCGTCACGCTGCACGTGTAAAGGACATTCCCCGAGTAATTTGTCGTCAAAACGATCTGGAGATCTGTCTGGAGACAGCTGTCATAGCTGTCGTTACAATTCTAAAAAACTGAAATTGCTGATGTCCTCTTGACTTGAATTGTTTCAACATTAATCGCAGCGCAGTCAACGATAAAGTTGATCTATATATAGTCTTTTTCATTTCGTTGTTTTTCCCCTCCAGCGGAATAGTTTTGTTTCGTTTCTTGTATAAAGAATTTCGGTTAATAAGGTTTATTAGACGAAGGCAAAGTTTTATTTACTGACTTTTTCCTTTTCCTTTTCTGTTTCGTTCTCCTGCCTTCATTCATCTTATCGCATATGTATACATAATTGAATTATTTATTATGACATTCTTTTTATGGTTTTAAGTGAAATGGCCATATGTGGCATATCCGCGCATGTTGCGGTTCCTGCATTTCTCGTGTACTCAAGCATAATGCTATCGTAGTCTAAAATCTTAATTTTAACTTGTTTTGGTTTAATGACAATTTATTACCATTTAAAAGAAAAGATAGGTTCACTAAAAACACGTTTTTCTCTTTAAGCAAATAAAACTAAAAAAATCAAAAAAAAAAAAAGAAATCTTGTATTCAATTTATTGACCTTAGTCTTGACTATAAAGTCTTCTAAATTTTTTTCAAAATAAAAAATAATTACAAATTTTTTTAAAAAAAAAAAAAAAAAAAAGTAAAAACTTTTCGAAGATTTCATGGTATGCAACTATTTTGTAAAGAAAAAATATTTATCATAAAAGCTTTGGAAGATTTACAATTTATTATTTCATTTATCGATTAGAATGGAGATTTTTTTTTTTTCCTATACGAAATCAGAAGACCAAGGTACAAAGCTTAACTTATTTTCTCATTCGGATTATAAAATCAATAAATCATTAACAGAGAGAGATCCTGACACTGTGAACTGTAGGTTATATTAGGATTTCGTTTCTCTTGTTCTACTAATTTTCTGCAAGCAGGTTAAGGTAAACCCGCTAGTCATGCAGTTGCAAAATAGCAAGTTGAAATTTTTGATAACGAAATTTATAGTCGATGCTTTTAAGAGGGAATAAGCGTTATTTTGAGAAGTTCTTGCAGATGAACAACAACATGTGCGGAGATTATTAGCCATATCTATTTATTATTATATTTAGGTATTGAGCAAGAAAATCATTTTTTAAAAATATTGAAACATGACAACACCGGATCCATCTTCGTTCGGCTCTGGGGCAAGCAGTGTAAGTGGTTCAAATTTTAATGTAAAGAAAGCAAAAAAATCACTTAATCTACATATCTATCGATTGGAAAATACGTAGAATACTTGAAAAATATAAAATTTTCTATAATTCGCGATTATCTAAATGAAAAAGTTCAATTTTCGATCATAAAACATCGGTAGATTATTAATGAACAAACTTTTAGATTATTACGAGTTAACGAAAATATTCTGCGTATTTTCCCTTTATAGCTATTTGTCCCTTTTAAATACATTGTAAAGGATATGAAAAACGTGAGTTGCGCTACTTGTGTTTTGATTGCAATTTCAGCACTAAGAAACTATTTTCCATGTTCAAATATTCGTCCTCTTGCTCTCTTTCCACGAATATTTTGTGCTAAAATGGATCTATTCTGCTGCATCTGTCGATGACAAAGTTGTGCGCTAATTGTTGCGCTATGACGAAGAAAGCAGAGCGAAAATATTTAATTCGACAGTCGAAACTATAATCAACACGAAAAATTTCATCCCAAGGCAAACGCTCTCAGCCTCATATCTATTCATTGGCTGTGTGTATCATTATGAAGTGCATTAGAGAATTAAGGATTGGGTGAGACTGCTGGCTGTTACTTCTTAACAGAGATACTCTTTTTTGAAGCGCTTAGCAAACAACTCGAAATTTCAAGGGAAAAATTGCTTTCACGTAATCAAGTTTTTTTCCATAGATTGTGGAAGCGGAAGCAGCAAAGCCAACTATTAAACCAATAAAAATCTCTCTCGGGAGTATGTTAACCACAGTTAGATGTACATACGAACAGATGCACCACGGACCGTCATACCTAGATGCATTCAAATTTATAGAATCTCTGAAGTTTCTTTGTAATTATTGCGCTTGAAAATACCTCCTGTTTCTTCGATGGCGGATACGAGGATAATAATAAATTTAAGTAAAATTGGCTTATCCCTGCACTTGGAACTTTATGTGTCTTCTTTAAGTATCTCTTTTAACTTTTCATTTTCATATTATACTACTATAAAAAAAAAAAACAAAAACAAAAATCAATACAAATTTCAACTAATTGAACGAAATCATATAACCATTGCTTGAAAACCTAAATTAAATGCAAAAGAAAACAAAATTAAAGAAAAACAACAAAAAGCATGCGTCTAAACACTGTAGAGTTAACCTTAGCACTTATCAACGTACATATAGAGGTTTTTTGTCAATGACCACGTTCTTAGGATATAATAATTTAATGGTGTGAGTAAACGATTTTCAAACCCTTGTCGCAAAAATTTTGCTTAGAATTCAATTACTCTACCGCCGACCTTAGATTTACTTAAGGGTGGAAATTGTCACAAAATAATCTTATACAAAACAAGTGAAAACATTATAGTCGGGCTAGGCCGATCTTTCAATACGCTACACCACATTGTCTAAGACTATTCTTATTTTTGCCATAGAACACAAAAATTATACTATGTTTTTATATGAACTTACTATTATGCAACTGTACGTTGAAAATTGGACCTCTTTCCTTAAGCAGAGTTGTTGCCAAGAGATTCAAAAATTGAGGCACGTGTGTAAAATTTAGAACTGTTAATTTTTATATCAAGTTACTATTATGAATCAATTTGCATCATAACATAATAATAATATTTAAACTTTTCTGTCCTAAAAAACAAACATTTTCGTGAAAATCTCTATATAGGTTAGGATCCAAAATGTAGGCCAAGATAGTCCAAATTTGGTACAGTTAATTTTTTAATCATAAAGTATTGGAAATTAGTCCTTGTTGTCATATGGACTTCAATTCTCGTTATATGAGAGTAGGTTTAAAAAATTGTCCCAGCTGTTCCAAAGTTTTCACACCAATTTAGAATACCGAAAGGCACCTTTGCCAAGAAATTTTCAAAATTGCAATTTTCTTCCATATAACGACTTTTCAAAACGGGGAGTTATGTGGGGAGTGTTCGAAAAAGTGAATCGATCCAAACTATTTTCAATAGCGTTTCTGGGCTTGGGTCAAAGCACGCCTGGATACCAAGTTTCATTAAAATATCTCAACAATTACAACCCCTAGTTTGAATACAAATTTAGATGGACTGACATCAGATGGACAGACAGGCTTAAATCGATTCAGAATCGTTTTCTGGATCGTTTCTTGTAGGTCTATATTAAGCGCTTATGCGTGTTACATAAGTTCGCACAAATTTAATGTACACTGTACCACAAGGGGTGTAGGGTATAAATCAAAGTTGAAAGATTTATGCGCATCAAATTTACCAATGCACCGCTATTTGCATAAAATATTCTATGAATATTCATCGATGGAAATGTCGGTTCGATATGACTGATAGATATCATATAATGAGTTATTTGAAGCTTCTCTGATGTGATCAGTAATTTCCGTCTGCATCATATACTGTAACGAAGTCCGAATAAAATTCACGAAAAGCGTCAAGTTCTCTTTATTACCCAGTAGCTGGCGCTATTTTCTCACTTGCATATACTTTAGGTATTTTTAATGCACATCGTATTTGGGTTGGTTTGGCTTGAGCTTCGATTGACCGACCATCTGTCTTAGGTACAGTTCGTGCAAAACAAAGCTATTTTGCCGTAGGGGATGAGGGATGAGATTATCGTAAATAGTATCGTGAGCAAAATGACTATTTTTTTTTGCAAAAAGATTGATTACCACGAATACAATGGAATACCTTTCTAAAAATAAATTAACATCGTCGTCATCATCATTGCAAGGTTTTAATGAAAAGAAAATCTACAATTTTATCTCTTCGGCTTGCGAATATAATCAAATACTTTGAGATCAATACACTGGTGAATCAATTTTTCAAAATAGCAGCGAATCTATATAAGGGATTTTTATTCCTTTTCGTTGTTCCTCCTTTAAAGAAGTCAATATTAAAAGTTGAAGCTAATTTTAAATGGACCTACTAATGCCCTTTATATAAATTCAAACATGTATGTATACTAATTTTCCTTTTACTGAACTCTTTCTTAAATAAACGAATTCTTTCTAAAATCATTTAGATAAAAAACAAAAATATTGAAGTTAACCACTAGAACTATTTTGAGTATGTGGCAAACTTGGAGATAGAAACTCGAAATAAAAAACGGGTATGATCTGTTCGCATACACGCCTACAATGGAAGAAGAAGACATAGAGACAGCTCCAACAAAACACCGAAGATATTGGTAGAATACCGCTACTGTGATTCTCGTCAGAGACGGTTGGGTTACCAACACGTCCGCATTTAACGATAAACTTTATTTCCAATTTATTCCAATCGAACGTAAAACTTGCTATGGCATACAGTAACAACAGCAATCACACCGCTTCTCCATAACATAGATTTTTAAATTTTCCCCTGAAAAGTCTAAAAATACGCTGATTGACACAAAATTCTACTGTAAAATAGGCATGGAGCGTCGTATAGTAGCAAGAAATGAAATAAATATGCTTGTGGTGCCCGCTTTCCTAATATCACCAATATTCGAAAAACATGCGTTTCACGGTCCTGCTCGTTACAGTATTATTCCGTTTACAGTTCTGGGACATTAAGAAGTGCACAACGTGAAGAGCGGTGATCGACTGTTTGGCCGGTAATTGCGGGTGAGTTAGTTAACCGATTCGATTGAACGTGAGGGTAGTCCTCGATAATATTTGGGTAACAGTTCTTCCGAAATATCTTCATGGAATCAAGAGTTGTGTTTTTAATGCAACTGTTTGAGTTTCTAATCTATTGTCGGCGTCCATATGGACAGATCAAAATCACTTTAGCCACTTGACTTTGCAATCGATCAAGGATTTTTCTGTAGTAAAAACTGGCATAGGCAAAACATTGGTAGTTCTAACACTAAAGCACTGCTTTTAGTTATTTCTCAAAGTTTTCATACCCTGCGTATCTGATGAGATAGAGATAAATTAAAAAGCAGAGTCACTTTCCGCATCAATTCAAGTATGTCTGATCTCTGTTCATGTGTGTTTGGCTTGAAACTACAGATAGTACAATTTAATATATTGTTATGTTATGGTCTAAGGACAAATGCGATTGCCGATGAATTTTTGCGACTTCTCTGCCTAGAGTGCTCTAATGTCAAAAGGTATTTATGTGAAAAAATTTGGGATTTACATAACGCATTTCGCTCAAAACTGAAAGGAAAGAAAAAACGCAGCGCGGACAAATAAATGTGAAAATTTTGAATGGGAGACGGGAATTTTCTGAATTCTCCCCCATATAAGCTATCCGTAGAAATTGTATTGGACAATATGATGGTCGATCATGACCGTCGCTAAAATCTTAAGTAAGTATTGAAATTATCGCTGCAGGGATTTTTACTTTTTACTCAACTTATAAGCGAACCTGATAAGCGCTTATGTCATTAACACATATGTTGTGGCTTCGAAGTTAATGATGACAACATTTTGAAATTTCATTACACAATTGCGAAATTGGCCTGTTTGCAAACTTTCTGACTTGGCCTCAATATTTTGTCTGCTAAGCTGCAGGTTTCTATCTGCATTTTTCCGACTCGAAAAGCAACCAGACAAAGACTCAGACGAACGAATAGGCGAATAAATAGGTGGGCAAATATCCGTTGTTTGAAGTTCATACCCTCATCAAACATATGCATATACTTTCTCCATCTCTTTCTCTCTCTCTCTCTCTCTCTCTCTGATGTCATTCCTAGATGTTGTTAACGGAATAATAAAAAAAACCAATACTTTCTCATTCCTTCGCGGTAGTTGTGATATACGAGCAAACTTTTCACATTCACATACAGAAAATATGTAAACGGTATTGGCAACATATAAATCCCATTTCTCCCGGTTGCTGTTTATGACTATTTCTTCTTGTAAGCTGAAACTCATGTACTTCAATAGGCTTTTTGTTATGTAAATACTTTTAAATAAAATCCCATGTTATCGCAAAGTTTGTGTTGGTATTTTTGTTGTTGTTATTGTTGCTTTTAGTGGTGTGTTTTAATAAGTTCGTAGTGAAATCTTAAGCCATAGAACCAACCACCTCTTGACGATTTATTCTCGTTTAGCAATACAAACATACAACTTATGCTCCAAAAAGAAACTCAATGAAATGACTGTTATGGGAAGTAAGGAAATTATATCAGTGATTAGTGTTCGGTTCGTATCGGTTTTGGTTTACGAAATATTGTAGTTTTTTTCCATAGTTCTGCTCTATGCTCTTGTGAATACATATTTAGACGGATTCAGTCAATTTTTTATTCCAATCTGTGAAAGTTTATTAGGCAAACGCTTGTCAAGTTCGCACGTTCTGTATTTTTTTTTTATTTTAACAGTAGTTAAACGGACGGACGGCTTGACATGGCTAATCTTACACTAACGGCATACTATGTTAATATTATTTTCAAATATTCAGCACCTAAATTAATTGAATTATAAAAAATAAAAAATGATGTGCGTAATGATTTTTACTTATTCTCAGAATTTACACATAGTGTTATATATACATATATATAATAACATAATATATAATATATGTGATCGTCAAGTTTTCTGATAACTTATAAATATAAGAAATTATTTTATTCATTAAAGCATGCGCCCATATTGTCTACACACGGTTGCCAATTAATCAGCAGGTTGTTCAGGCTGGTAGTATAAAACCTTGGTGGACGACAGTCTATGAATTGCTGGAAGGCCAGTTTTACTGCATTACCGAAATTGATATTTTTTCCTATCAAGAAGTTGTCCAAATTGCGCAAGAAGTGGTAGTCAGCCGGACCACGATCTGGTGAGAATGGAGTGTGATAAAGAATATCCAACTCCAATCCCTGTGGTTTTTCCACAGTGATTTGCGCAGTGTGCGGTCTGAATTTATCTTGAAATAAGATAGGAGTCGCTTTGTTGACCAATGTGGACGGTTTACCTTTAAATTTTGGTACAATTTTGCGTAGTTGGTTGTCGATGGGTCTGGTTTCATCAAATCGTAACGAACCACACTTGCGTTAGACCACCAATCGCTCACCATCATCATTGTTGTTTTGGGGACACTACGCTTTGGAGTATGTTTTGGTGATTCGCTCTTGTCTAACCATGGTGTGGAACGTTTGCAATTGTCATAGTGAATCCATTTTTCATCACAAGGTGATTATTCGAATGAAAAATGGATCAGATTTGTGACGAGAAAGCAACATACAACAAGTTTCCAAACGCGTTTGTTTCTGATTTTCGTTCACTTCATTGGGAATCCACTTATCTAAATTTCCCTACTTGAGCCAAACGAGTTTATATTGTTTGTTTGCTAACACCAAACTTTAATGATAATTCCTAAGCATTTTTGGATGGATCAGACTGAACGGTGACCCATAAAAAGTTATTAATACGAAATTTGTGAAACCAATTTGATACTGTCTGCTGTTGCGTAGTTCCAGTCAAACCAAACACAGCCCCAAATACGAACTCATACCTCATGATAGTACGAATTCCCGACAGATGCATTATAAAAAAAAATACTTTTAAAAAAAGGTTAATAATAATTTTTTAAGCTTGGAATAAATTACTTTCTACAAGCAACATGTCATATAACTTCTTAACAAAAAAAAAAAAAAAAAAAAAAAAAAAAAAAAAAAAAAAAAAAAAAATTAACTCATTGTTAAATAACAAGCAGTGAAAGTTGGCAAAATTGTAAACTGCAAGTTTCATCCTTCCCAACCTGATATATAAGGGGATTTCAACAATAATGTGGAGTTGCACAACTGAAGATTAAACTATAGATGACTATTTTAAGCGCTAACTATTTGTTTGTCAAGGGATGAACAATAGATTAAG
>CCAG010002213.1:0-14401 GCA_001077435.1 Glossina morsitans morsitans
TTTTTTTTTTTTTTTTTTTTGAATTTTCATACTGTATATCTGTTGTTTTTTTCGTCTGAAAATCTCTTAAATAAATTTACTTTCTGTAAAGCTCTCAATTCAATTTCATATTTAATGCAGTGTCATGAATTTTATATTAGATTTTTTATATGCGTATACTTCTATGTTTCGATCCACAGCCGTACATAGATATGTGTATGTTTCGCTTACCTTCAACTTTTGCAAGCGCCAGTACTGATATAGTTTGCAAGGCTGGTATTGCCCATGCGACCAAATGAAATAAATGTGATTTATTTTCGATGGCTTCGTGACCCCATTTAAGGCCGGCTGCCAAGAACCAAGCGAACGCCAAACATGACCACCAAGCAAATGCAGCCATACAACAAAAATATAATGCCATAAATAATACCGTACAAGCAGTAGATTGACGATGGCCCTGAGCAACAAGAGTAAAAATTGAGAGAATAAAAGAAATTTTATTTGATGTCATAATTCTTTCTTTTATTTTTATTTTTATTTTTATTTTTATTGCATCTTCATCTTAAGCGGAAGACGAAGGTGATTATTAAATGCATAAAAAATATATTTCTTCTATTTGACTTACTTGAGTTATAGTTGACATCATTTGTAAGCGACCAAGTCGAACTGGTGGCGGAAAGGGTTCGCGACAAGCCACTGAATCGCCAGCACCCAAACCGGCTACGTATGCGCAGCCTACGACTAGATAACACACGGCCAAAAAAACAATCGCTCGTTCGGGATAACGGAAACGTGAAGAATCGATTAGGAATGTTAAGACCTGGAGAATAAAAAATTGTTTATTAACAGATTAATTATTTATTTAATGGAAAATAAGTCGAGAAATTATGTTCTTATGAATTGTGTTAAGCTACATGGAAAGGCCTTCATAATAATAAATCTCCCGGGAAAAATATAATTGTTTTATAATTACTTAATATATATATATTACATATATATATATATATATATAGTTTTTTTGTTATTCATTAATAGTTAACGTTTTTTTTTTAAAGAGAAGAAACATTAAAAGTTTCTTCATCGAACGCAAACAAAGCTATATGACTAGAAAAGTATTTCTATTCCCGGTTATATTAAGTGATAAGAGTGCAATGTTAAATTCAAATCCATATGTAGCAAAGACATTTACCCATTGTCTTAACAGAGCTAATCCACAGGCCGTAAACTCGGCCTGTTAAGCATGCAACATAGTTCCATATATTGCTTACGGCTGGATTTGCAGGCTTAGTCAAGTCGGGGACAATGAACTACGTCTATTGTTAGGATAGCGATATATATTCTGACTATAAAAAAAAAAGAGTATGGGGAATAGTACAGAGCAGTTGTGAAAGATTGACTTGACGGTTACAGTTAAGTATCTCTCTACACATACCACTTTTAAATTACGTCTTAGTTCTACGGGAATCTAGATCGAAACTTTTAACAAAAGTTATAGGAGAGCAGAAGAACGGGCGAATCCTCTCCTTCATGCGGTGTTCACAAAAATCACAAAAATATTTCACATTTCCTAATCTGGACGGAGTAGTCTTGTAAATTCTACTATATCGTAATGTTAAATGTTTAACAGGGCTTTGTAACCTCTCTAAGCGATATGGTAGGTGTATTTGCTCGTTAAATTCGCATTTGTCTTTACGTCCGTCGTTTAACGCGTACATTTTTATAGACAATGGCCGTAAATGAAGGGTATGTTTACAACTTTGTTTCGAACTGCAGTGCCACAGGTCGGAATGACTGTGTTTACGCTCAAAGAAGGAAAATTTCAATGTGAACGCGCTAGGGAACCGATTCGCTAATGGCTAATAGTGGAATTTGCAGGAGAAATCTAGATTATTGACTGACGTTTTAAAAATTTGTCAATAGTTTATAATTAGACTGAATATGTCGTCAGCTCTTACCGAGTTCGTATAGCCGACATCGCAAACCCTTTTTCTGCACCTATATAAGAGTACGCCATAGAGTGTAAATGAATATTTCAAGAGCATGAAATTCTGCCACCATCCCACGTAAGCGACCATTTTTTTATTACTAATACTGAAAAAACAGTTATTTCTCGGTAAAGACTGATTCATTGTTTCTGAAGATATTCTTATAACTTTGTCATAGCGTTTTTTCCATTTGACCTGAAAGCTCCTCGAAACACCGTTTGTAAATGTATCAACGACTTCTTGGGCCGACGAAAGTTAGTCTCCACGCAATTTATCGTTGACGTTGCTGAACAAAGAGGAGGAGGATTGGACGCCAATTCGATTTTAGAGGGTTTAAATAGCCTGTTGTCAGAAGTGCGTGTGGGCGTAATAAAGGTATGACGTAAATCAAGCTTTCATTAACAGTTTTTGCACAGCTTCAATGGCATAGTGATACTCATTATACCAGTGTTTCCCAGTTGCGAAGGATAAGGCATTCTTGTCTTGATAACCCAAGTCGAAAGCCGTAATATACTACCGCACGAAAATTTTCACGAATTAATTCCATTTTTACCCTGAGGCATGGTCTTCCAATTTAATGTAAAGAAAGCTTATCGCGCTCAAATAATAAAAGCGTTCTGAAGAAGGTTATGGGCAAAAATGTTAAAGTTTCTCGTGAGATGGTCAGATGGCTCCTGACAACACTGAACGTTGCCGATATTGAAGATACAAACATTGGCCTACCTAGTACATCAATTCGCAATTCATCGTGTAACTGTGTTTTCCATTACCAGTGATTTGTTATGAGTGCAAGGAATTATATTTTCTCTGAGGTATTTCTACATATCAAGATATACGGAGCTTATACATTTTATAGCTCAATTAAGTGGACAAAGTTCATTTCAGTGACTTGTTAGAGAATAAAAAAAAGAAAACTAAATAAACTACGACAAATGGGGGGAAAAAAAAAAGATAAATTTTCTATCATAAATGAAATCTTGATAAATTTATTTTGTTGTCGCCGCATTGTTATGCATACGATGGCGAATGACAAGAAAATATCATCTTTTTAAGGAGCTTTCATGAAATAACAAATTGATGACAAATATAAAAATACTTAAATTTACTTAAAGCGTAAAAGTGATGGCAAAAGCGTGAAAGAAGATTGGTAGCTTAAGTTGGTTAACGAATAATTTTCTAAAGGGAATTTACTAGAATTTTGTTTTTTTTTTTTTTTTTTTGAAAGAGAGGGGAGAGAGGCAGAGAGAGAGAGAGAGAGAGGGAGATACTTGTTAAAAAAGGGCAATTTTATATGTTTTCATCATTTATTGTTGTGAATTTCAACTTAACATCTAAATGGGTAGGCGTCTCCCTGCAATCGACGTTATTGAAGCAGAAATGCAGAAAAAACTAAGAGAAAACAAATATTATTGTTCTTGATAAGAAAGAAGAAGAAAAAAGATTAGATCCCGCTGAGGTCAAAAGTTACGCCACTCACCATTTGCCCTTTTTCGATACACGTTCTACAAGAAGTCCGTTTTATTTACATAGACAGTCTTGCTTTCACGTTATTTTTGAAATGGTGGTGCAACTAGCATTGCTATAGCATCCGACAAGCAGAGATGACAAGATTTTCGTATGCATTTGCTGTGTACATGCTACGTGGCTGCTTGGAATTGTTCTAACTATTGACATTTACTCCCATTTGTGTAGCCAAGCAAGCATTGCATTTAGTGCTTTAAGCAATCTCTTCAAGCACAACGAATAACCGTTTGGTGCAGACTTCACCCTAGCGGTGCAATTAGCCTCTATTTTCCTAACTCTCGCTGGACGGTAAGGATTGCCAAGGCGAGATTTACGAGTATTCGTTATGTTGAAAGGCCGCGTATATTTTAGAGAAAAGGATAGGCCATCTAGAAATCTCTAGAAATTTCCAATCACTTTTTTAATTACTGCGACCGCGAGAACTTCAAATGAAGTGATTAATAAAAAAATTTGCTTATCATAGGTTTGTTCCGATGTTCCAAGGTGTATATTGAAGCTAATATAAGTTCTAGTCTGAGCAGCGATGCGTGTACAAATAATTTAAGAAAAAACCATTCACGTTGATTGAGTTGAATTAAAATTATTGGGATTTCCAATGGTTGTGTTGTGCTACACAACATACGTTGACATACAATGTGCAATAACTGCGGTACAGCTTGTTGCGCTTGATTATTGCGGTCTGTAGTTTATTTATTTAAGCATACTTAAAGCAATGGCAGACAAAAAATGCACTGCAAACCATACACATAACTGACATTATAAGATTTATGTAATTTATTTGTTTTTTTTTTTTTTTTTTTTTTCTTTCTTTTCGTTGTCCATTGCTATTGCATGCGTTTTTATTTGTTTGCAAGTAAATGCTTACCTAAGCGTAGATTCCGAGCAAGGGTGTGTAGTTCGTTTGAATGTTAAATCTTACATATATATATATATATATATATATCAGTTTGCACACAACCAAAGAAGCACATATGCATGCACTCGGAGAGAAAGCGGCACTCATTTACATAAATTGCGTAGTTTTATACCAAAATATTATCTCAACTTCTCTCAAGCGACATGAAACTTATTTGGGCAAACCATTTATGTTGCATAAGTACACTCCAAAGTGATGCTATGACAGCTGTCACAGTTTTGTCATTTAATTAGCATAATCATAAATAATCACCCACACACACGGTTTCTATGCATAGACAGACGAAAGTGTTTAGCAATTGCAGTGACGCACTGACATTAGCGTTACAATGCTAAGAAGAAAAAGAAATAAAAGAAACAATTGACAAAACTATATTTGGCTGTGGTCGCACCCTTTATATCCACAAATCATTTTACGGACAAGGTGAAATTTCGATATGGGTGGGCCAGAACGATTTTTTCCATATTTATGTAGCTATTGTGGGATCGGCTCACTTTTTTCCGATTTTTTCTCTTCGTTCTAGAAAACAACTATGTTCTCAGTTCATAATGTGTTGCGGGCGTTTCATTTGCCCGATCTAGACTATTTTTAATATTAACCCATATACATAAACTTCCAATGTTTAGCATATGCAGAAATACATGTGAAGACACGCTTGCACATGCTTATATCGATTCTGAATTTCATACTAATCAAGAATACATACTTTATGGGCTCTCTGAAGCTTACTTTTTAGATGTTGTAAACATTAAATTATTATATATAATATACAACTTAATAGAGTCTACAGTGGAAATAAGAAATAAAAAGCAACGAATAAGTGATTATATGCCAGCGAAGTGAAAGATCTGTCGAGATCTTTCGATATCTTTGGTAATCTTGTTTGAAAAAAATTACTGATTTATTGCAACTTCTTAAGGTCTATACGGTAAACAAATGGCATTAATTTTTTAGCATAAATATGTCTTCGTCACTGACTCTTTTTTTTTGTTTTGTCCCAAAAGTAATATAATTACAACGAAACATTTAAATATAATAACGCATAAAACACCTATCGAAAAAGCAACAAATAAATGCACACGCAATAAAATTTATTACAGAAATTATTACAAAAACAACAGATTTATACAGTTTCGAATCTTTGCAATTTTCAATGATTTGATTAACACACTTCACCTCACATCCTGACCTTTGACAGTTTGGATAAAGTGTTGCGTTCAAGACTTTGATTTATATAAAAAGGCGGACGAACTGACATAATGACTTAGTCGGCACATGACAAATTTTAAATTAACATAATGTGAATGCAATCTAATATACGCAGTTTAAAAATTATTAAGCTCAACAGGAGGGATAGGATTGTTTTCTGATATGTTAGATTATTACAAAATATTAAAGCCGTTTCCGTCTCTGAAGCTCAATACTTTTTAGATTAATTAACTTCGCTTTCATGAAAATTTGAAACTCTCAAAACAATTTTCTATATCTGGCAGTGAACACTGAAAGCAAATATACACGGAAAGAAGCGTATTGCTTACCTAATATATTAGAAAAAATGAAATTAATTTTATTGTACACAGGATTACGCAACAAAGGCAATAAATTTAAACACAACTGACGCACACATGTTGGCGCAAACTGTGTCTGTTTGCAGAAACGCTTCAAAACGTTTGCGTACTTTCCAGGCAGCCACGATAGTCTGCCTGTGCACAATTTTCCATATGTCACAGGAAATAAATTTTCTGATTTAATTTTTTTTATCTGCAAAATATTACAAAAAAAAAATATCCGAAACATATTAAAAGGAATGAACATCTAGATCATCCAAACCTCAACATATATTTTCCATCTGCTTATCACTAAACGGATGGGGAATACTTTTGATTTAGTCGAATTCCAGCGAACTAACAGCAGTCAGGCAGACTTAGTATATCCCTATAACAAATAGTTTGAAAATCTTTCTGAATTCGATAATAAGCATAGGTGGGTAGTGCTGGTTGTCAATTAGTTAGTTAGTTAGTTAGTTAGTTGGTTAGTTAGTGGAAAGATATACGGGTTTGAGTCTCCTACGGAACATTAGAGTTCTTTTATTAAACGACGTTTGTTCTGGAGTATGTAAGAATGACGGTCATTATATACCGATATAATTCAATAATTGCGATAAACACATATTTATAGTAATATTTGAAACAACTAACGAAAGAACGAATCTTTTTGACAGACACAACAATTTTCCTTAATATTAAATATAAGTGCATACGTGTATACTTGCATATGTTCAAAGTAAAAATAAACATGTAACCGGGGATATGTGTGCCCATGTAGTCTAAATTACATAACGTTCGCATGTATGTACATATATAACACTTTATAGTTGTGGCATTTGGTGTATGTGCAAATGACAAGCTGTTTGTTCTTTGTAAAGCATTTTTGATAACCTCATGTCGAATGAGTTCGAATGAGATATTTCTCTGCAACAGCGACAACAAATTTATTATAAATGAAAAAATTACAAAATTTATAAACCGTTTTGCAAGTAACTAATTATTTCACTAAAAGGGCAACTGTTGAAAATCAGTACGAATGCATCTGATATGTAGACACCGAATGACAAATGCGTGTGCAGTGATCAAACCGATTAACTTATTAAGCATAAATTTTTATTCCAATAGCACCCGCAGCTGTTTAGGATGGCATGATATCTTCGACATCGTCAATATGGGCAATTCTATTTTCATTGTAGGACGCATAATCTCTTTAACACATTGGTCATTGGATGGAGCGGGTGACATGGACGTCACCATTCGAAAGCCATAACTTAGATCTGTGGTAGTTCGTATTAGCTGGAAACCTCATTGGCATTTAGGAGATTGCCTGGTATATTACATAACTACAAACAAGATCATTATAGTCGGGCAAAGCTCTACCCTACATACCCTAAACCACTTTACCTAATACAGCCATGCATTCACTTTTATAATATTAAACCAAAAATTGTACGTTCTTCATATGTAAACGCATAGCTGTGATGAAGCTTTTATATTAAAGCATGCTCAAACTGCCAACTAACGTGGTCCAAATATAGGAAACTTCATTTACTTGCTAAAGATTTTATTATTTTTCAGTTGTTTTCTTCTTTGTTGGCATAGAAAGACTTGCTTGGTCGTAGGATCCCCTATAAACAGTTAGGTCTAAAAAAATAGACCTATGTGATTGAAATCACCTACAGTTAATTTACTAGTGTTTAATATTTCATGACAATCCTTCTATTCTTGATCAAAATTCTATGCAGATAAGTTTTGTATCAAAATATTCCGACGAACCATTTCTCGCCGTAAAGTGTCAAAAATTAGACAGTTTTATCACATAAAGACTTATATATGCTTATATAGCAGGGGATTAAAAAAAAATTATCCCATCCGAGCTGAATTTTTCTCACCTATTGAGAGGGCCAAAGCACGATTTTTCATTGACGTTTGCCGCGAAATTGTGAATAGTTTTTACATAACGACTTTTCAATATAAGACGTCATAGGGCAAACGGTCGAAAAAGTATCCTTCAATAGAGTTCGAGGCTGTGAGATCACGTCAGTTTACCAAATTACTTCAATATCTTAAAACTTTAACAGGAGAAACTGATACACTGCCAAATGGGTTAAAATCTATTCAGAAAGTGATTCTGAATCGATCGGTATAACAAAAAGTGAGTTTATCACAAGTCTTTCTGGGTGTCCGCACATCCGCACAAATTTAATGTACTTTGTACGAAACAAGTGGTGTAGGATATAATAACAGCAGCTCGTTTTCTAGTTTTACTGACCAAATATCAACTTGAACACAAACCTTGGCAATCGTTTGCAAGTGTTGTAAACTTAACACCCTTTCGAGTAATATGTTGTGCAGAGACTTTTCATTTTCTAGGCTCAATAGAAGGAGACAAATTGATATGGTACGGTTTTTCCACAGACCGCCTGTGATTGTCTTCAATAATTTTGCGTTACCCGGCTTAAGAAATCGTTCCCCTTTAGGTATAGCATGGCGGCTTCTCTACCACATTACTGATACTATGAGAAGATTGTATTGCAGCGTCGACATTCAACTTGAGTGTTGTTTGCACTAAATTGTAAATCAGCTTAACGCTGAATTGCCACTTCTTTCCCAGACAAACATGCGAGCGATTCGGGAAGATCGTTGTTTAGTTCAAACCTCCTCAGCTGGGGCACACCTGTATTTTTATGAAACAATTACCACATAGAAAGGCAGAAGCAAGAAGTTAAATAGAACCATCAAATGCCAAGAGAACTTCGGAAGTACGTAAATATTGCTAAGGCTAATTGGTAATGGAATGATTTTAGAAAAATGAATGCGCCTTAAAAATAAAATAATTTGATAGGGAGAAGTTTCGGTTTCGTTAATTCATTCAAATTTTTTGTGGTGGGCAGGCTGCACACGCATACAATTTATGTGTTCCAAAAATGGAAATAATCTCAGTATGTTGCAAGCAAGAATTTTCGAAGCACTTTCGCAAAAAAATAGCTCCATTAGCAAGGAGCATAAAACATTACTGTTAGGGTCAATTGTCTAGCGGACTGTGGTTAACTTGAATGCAGCGCACGCATATGAGGTCGCGTGTATATAAAGAAGTGGTTTACAAAATTAATTCCGCTTCCGCTGACTTCTTAGTTCTATTCGCATCTTGCTTCGAACAAGACTGGGGCTCGGAGACACAGTTTATAATGACCTACCTACACCGAGTGCCGTAGGCAGTGTTCGCTGACACAAACATTTAGAAAGAAGAGAAAGAGAGAGCATTAGAGAAGAGAGATGTGGAGCGAGAGTTAAGGAGGTTTGGATGATTTCATTCAGTCTATAAAGGACAAATGACTGTAACTTCATGCTAACAGTTCCTTGATTGCTTTCCAGAAACTTAGCTGCTTGCGGTATGTAGGAACCACATTGACGTGGATTACTATCTCCCCTTGTTTACCAGGATGATTTGCAGTGTAGTGCCATTGAGAGTGGCCTAGCTGTAGTAATAACTACATTTGACGTAATCTACACGATTTCATTTCTTTTAGATATTTATCTATTAACCTTAACGCAAAGAAACCTAAGAAAAGTTCATTGTCACTTCCGTCACTTTTGTTTATATGAAATTATAGGCATATTTTGCATAGTGTTGTACAATATTCTTAAGACCTGTCAAACGCAGTATGGTAATAACATTCAATAATGTTCATTGATGAAATGGATCGCTATTAACTCTATTTGTTACGAAGTTATGCAAAAGTTAAATTAAGTACTTATTATTAATTAATATAAGTGTAATCTTAATTTCTTTTCAATCTGTATGCTATTCTGTGTTATACGAAAGCTATCGAAACGCTTATGTAGACGTAAGAAATCATTTTTGTAAGGGTGTGAAGATAAATTCTAACTTAACTAGCAAAGACACATACCAATGTTAAATAATTCTAATTAAAATCCAGTTGGATTTTAGAATTTGGTATGTTAGCGTAAAATGCATATGGGAGAACACCCAAAGTTGAAACTCTAGTGCGGCCAAACTAGAAAAGTTCACCTAAATTCACCTATATCACGTGAATCTACGGGTAGACGTGTAGCCTTCTATTTCTTTTTCTACTTCTACTGCGACTGCCTAGTTGAACGCAGCGTTGCACCTAGCTCAACGCAATTTTTTATATTTCATTTCATTCGATGCATTCATCTAAGTGCAGCGCTGCATTCAGCTAAGTGCAGCGCCGCGTTCACTTAAGTGCAGCGGTGCATTCATCTAGGTGCAGCGCTGTATTCAGCTAAGTGCAGGGCTGCATTCAGCTAGGTGCAGCACTGCATTCATCTAAGTGCAGCGCCGCGTTGAGCTAGGCGTAGCGCTGCGTTTAACTAGGCAGTTGCAGTAGAAGAAAATAGAAGTATACACGTCTACCCCTAGATTCACGTGATATAAGCGAATATAGGTGACGTTTTTTAGTTTGGCCGCACTAGAGCCTCAAATTTGGGTGTTCTCCTATATCCATTTTTCGCTAACATATCCAACTTCAAAAAACCGTTCAAAATAATTCCCGAAAGTGAAGCTTACATTTGTTTTGCTCATTCGACAGACGTTTTTTTATAGATTCATGTGATATAGGTGAATATACGTGATATTTTCTAGTTTCGTCGCACTGGAATTATTTAGCATTATTTACATTGGTAGTTAAATTCGAATTTATCTTCACACCCTTCATTTTTGTTTGAAAATCATACAAGAGAGTGTGCACAAACACATTCAATTTCACATTAACTCTGGAGCCGTAAATGGCTCTGATTCGGGAAAAAGTTTTTGGCGACGGATGAAATTATTGCACGATAATAACTGTGATTTTGTCATTTTCATTGGTACTTACCGTGAATAAGCAACTGGCGACACACACTGCAGCCCATGATCCGACCCAATAGCGTAGTACAGTGCGTTCTTTCTCGGGAAAGAACATGGCATGACAAGGTGCACCACAGTCACGTTTGTCCTGTTGCAAAAAAAGAGAAGACATATTCTAGATTAACTGGTAAACACGCAATGCGTCAAAATAAAAAGTCATAGAGAAAAGCGACTAAGCATTACGTAGTACATCTGTGGCATTTTTCTCGTTAGTGAAATATTAAAACTTGAAGGAAATAATATTTTAACCTTTTCACACTGCAAACCGAGGCATGCTACTAAAGAAATAGACGAACAAGTATATGTATATGTAAAAATAAAAGTGATATTAAATAATACTTAAAATGAGAAAATCCCGTTAACCTTGAAGTGCACTTTGCTTAACCCTCACGCCAAGACAATGTATCAAAGTGGTAAAGACTTGTGGGTTTGCTTAAGTGTCAGCTGGAGAGTACCGATTTTTTTTTTTTTTTTTAAAATAAAACAAAGCTTTTATTATATTTTGAATTTTTTTTTTATTTGTAAAGGTTTTCAAAATAATTTTTAATTGATGGCAATGGTTTGAAATCTTGACCACTTTAGAGCTTGCTCAGCTTTTTAGCATTTATAGTCGCACTTTTCGAGGAATGGAGCCAACTTGTCAAATCATTTGGGACACTGACGAGCTAATGTCATACATTTCAAATTTCAACCTTTTGATTCTTTTTTTTGTGAATTGACGGACAAATTAACATGACAAGATACACATGACTAAATCGGCTCGATATCAATTAAACTTTTCTGCTCTCTGATCTCTTTATAATACCAAATTACTATACGAACAGAAGAACTACGGAAGTTTCGCGTACAATTATTTCCACGAAAAATTCAAATTGTCGGATATCGTAAAAATATATATACAACATCTAGAACTAACAAAAAAAACGAAGAGCCGTCGTATAGATTTATTGCATTATGTCATTCACAACTAAGTAACGTCTGCGATCTTTACCAGCCTGTAGGCTTCGACTTGTCGATTTACCCCTCTCTTTGAAAGAGAGGAGTTTGTATAATCTGCTAGACAGTAGAGTTGATACACAGGTTCTATAAGTAAAATTTTTTAATTAACGCCATTGTTTGTCAACATTCACTGCTGTGTAGCCCTTCAATCTCAGCAAAATAAACTTAAGCTGTGTAGACGGAATTATAATATATGGGACATCGTTCGCTTTCCTCACCATTTAATTTCAATATCGGAATTGATTAATGGCAAAATGGGGCACTATTTGTGACAATTGTTAACGCACCTGTCAAGGACTTCAATGCCAAATTATCGTAGATTGAGCAACTATTAAGTCCAGTTGTAAATCATAATATTAACCATAATCTAAAAGTTGGACCAAGCATTTGCTAATGTATAATATTGAAGTGCTAATGAACCAAAATTTGGTTAAGGTTCGCCCAAAAGATCCAGCCAACGGAGATGCCACAAGTTAGCATAAGTTTTAACAAATAAATTGTTACCAAGGAGTCCTCCCTCTGCCCAAAAATCAGCGTAATCTGTCAAAGGACACGCCTATCGTGTCACGTTAGCTGAGACTGCCGTTGTTTTCGAAAGCAAAGAAAAAGTTTCTCGTAAAATAGACACGACGATAAATATGTCCACGTCTATTCTATGAGTGATCCTGCAATATCTGCATAAAATTGAAAAAACCGGTCCCGGTCATGTAAGAGTACAGACAAATTTGATTTTCTTCCGTTTCTTTAAAAAAAAAAAAACAAAAGAAGTTGCTCAGCCGTTGATTCAATTATCCTTGCTCTTCTTAATGTTGTTTTCACCTGGTTCGAGGTTAAGAAAATAAAGGTTACAATTATTGTATAGTATTACGCCCAACGATGTTGACTTTAACTCTTTTGTATCAGCAAAAGGTTTTCATTCCACGGCTTTTTTTTTTGCTTTTTTTTATTTAGTATTTTTACCCAAATACGTAACGTTCTGGTCGATTTCCTTAATGTTGCAAGAAATTATACAATTTTAAATTTTTATGCGGAAAACATCAAACATATGGTTTCATATATAGCAAACTCCCTTGTAGAAATCCGTTGTCTGTTCACTTCACTTCTAGTTTCTTTACTCTCTCGATATAATAATGCCATGACAATTTGATAACCAGATGATGTCCATTATTTTCACAGATCACTCTTCCGAAAGATCATTCTTAAAAAATGTTTGTTTTGTTGCATTCATTGCCTTTTATATAATTACGTTATCTTACATTAGCTTACATTATTATTAGTACAAATTAATTATCAATAATGAAGTAAGGGTCTATGCCTTAGTAGTGTTGAATTCACAAATTAACCGCCAAGTATATCAGAGTAACAAAAAGTGCAACAACTGGGCAAGTGAATAACTGAAACTCTTATATTGATGGAAGTTTCAATGAATTCATCATCAAAAGGCTTTGTTAAGCGAAAAATCTCAATAAAGTCAAGAAGATGGTGAAAATGAAAGTACATTCACCAAGGTCGCATTTTATGATGCGATCAAAACTTATTTTTGTTCGGTTTATCAAAAAAACAACGAATCAAATTTAACACCGAAAGAAAGAATTTATTCCTTTTGCAAGCGCGTCACACACTGTTTCATAGCAATATTGAAATAAACACTTATGTAGTAGTTAGTAGAGAGTAGAGTTCAAGGGAACAGATAGCAGACGTTTTTCCGGTTTCCATGAAGATGTTTTATTTAAAAGACTCAAGAATGTGTTCCTTATGATTATTATGAACCAAACAAGCAGAAGCAAGGACACATAAAGAGAATCCAACAACTATTAGATTGAAAGAATTTAATAAACGTCATGACTGTGCCAGAGCAAACGTATTTGTTATGTTATGTGTTTTTCGTTTTTTTTTAGCCATGTCTTCCATGTTACTTTTTCAAGATAATAGAGCTTTGTCACTTTGCTTATTTTAACAGAACCGCTCTACAAGTTGTTTTCCTCACGTTTACACTTAATTCACTTTCACGTTCTAACAGAACGCACGCGTTTTCAGAATTTTTTTTTTTTTTTTGCACATTTAAGCCATCTCTGTCTGTTTGCTTTAATATTCTACTTGACTGTGTTTCCCACTTAGTGTTAAACTAATTTTTAGTGTGGTTTGTACTTGTTTTCTACTTCTGCTCTACTATGTGCATCACGGTAAGTATATTAGATTTGTTAAACATTTGGGACGCCAAGATGTAGGAACCACATACCTCCTAAAGATATACACACATACATATATAGTCAACCCTTCAAACTATATCTATTGATCTGTCCGCATAGTCTGTATGTCTAATAGAAAACTGTATCCAAACGTTGTCTTCATGTTCCGTTTGCGCTCTATTCTTTTCGCCAAACTGAGTTAAAAAATCAGCTGCACCAGAGCAATAGTTCGCCCGAAACGGCCAACAAACTATAAATAAATATGAATTCCGAGTTATGTAATGACATCTGAAGTACTGCTTTATTTTAAAATATTGCGATTTCAAATATATATACATATATATATACATATATATATATATATATATATA
>CCAG010002214.1:0-27636 GCA_001077435.1 Glossina morsitans morsitans
AGGGAAGTATGTCTACAGTTTTGAATTTATGTCATCTAGTATTCAATTCAATTCTTAAAGCGTGAAGAACGTTTTTCACGTGGAAAAGAAACGCTCAAAACTAAGAAAACCAAGTACAGTGCAAGTACATTGATTAGGGCAATAACGTTCGTTTGTAGTAAGGCGGAACAAAAAATCCGCTCAGGTGAATGTGTCTTAATCAGAAATCAAGTGTCAATGTACTTCGGGTAGGCAAAGATTGATCAGCTGGCCTATGCTCAACAAATTCAATTCTGGACGCAGGGCAACGGCTTGACTCATCCTTAGCAAAAACTGTTTATGTCAGATGGCTTTTAAAGACAGTTTTTGACAAGCAAATTTAAGCGATCCTCCTTATTTTCCAGGCCTCTCTCTTCGTATCCGCCCTCCTCCTCCACAAAGCCAAAGAACTCTTGTAGTCTCTCTCTCTCTCTCTCTTTCAGTTAATTTGACTTCATTTTATTTATTTATTTATTTATTTATTCTTTTATTGTCATTGTATATCGAATTTAGAGCTTCGGAGTCCTTCCTTTAATTTTCCTCCAATACGAAATACATTGTCCTCTTAACTGGCAAATGTCAACGAGTTTAAATTTCTGGAAGGAGTTGACATCTGCCCCACGCATACTCATTCACTTCCACCAAATGGAAAAAAACACTTTTTATGTAATACATTCTTTTGCAAAAATAAGAAAAATGAAAAAAAGAATTTAAAAAAAAAAAGAAAAAAACAGAACTAACTCCCTGGAGTTTATTTAACCTCAAAGACATGTCTAAAGTTTTATATGTACGAGTACTAGGTACCCTTTGGCATGCTTGTTGTTACATATGTATGAACGGAAAAATAATTTTTGTGAAATTAAAAAGAAAAACTACTTGAACAGTGTGTATAAAGCAAGAATACCACGGAAAGCTACTCATCACAGAAATATTGTTATTGTTGTTGTTGATGTGGCTGTTGTTGTTGTTGTCGTTGTCGTTGTCGTTGTTGTTTGTAACCGAGAAGAACAATAACAGAATCATCATTCATGACAGTCATACACATATGGTCGGTGTGACAACAATAACAATTCCCACCATATAAACATATGAATGAATGAATGAACGTTTTGCCGCAACAACAACACCAACGATGGCGCATTTACAAGTAGACATAATAAACTTCAGTTTTGACAGAACATAACACACCAAAGAATGTCGACGCGTATGTTGCCATTGTCAAGTCGGTTTTTTAGTGGATGAATTCGCTGGTTTACATGGGCGGGGTAAATGAGTTAACGTATACGGCTACACGTACAAGTTTTTCGGTTGAACGGAGAATATATTGTAAATAAAAAGTACGCAGTATATGTACAATAATAAGGTTTCAAAGGTTGACGAGTCAAAGTCTATTAGGTTTAACTGGTGGTATCACTTAAATAGTTAAATACATGTACAATACCTACTGTGTATACACGGGTTTCCTCCAAAACTTTTATACTAAAATATTTTAATTTGTTTTTCTATCATCTTATGGAAGCTTATTAGTAAAGTATAGCGTAAGTGCATATAACTCATTTGAAAAGAGCTTCGATCTCTGCGAGTGAAAAGGACGTAAGAATTGATTGCTTCAAAAAGTGAGTAAGGAGCGCCAATGTCTATGAGTGAGTAGGACGTAAGAAATGATTGCTTCAAAAAGTTAGTGAGGAGCTCCAATGTCTATAACTGATTAGGGCGTAAGAAACGATTGTTTCAGATTGTTTTAAGTATGTTACAATCTCGCTGGTGTTTGCATACTTGCTATATTCTTCTTCTTGTTATAGTTCAACATAATAATCAATAAACTTTGACGTTACATTTGTTCTGAACTCAGCATTTTCTTTTGAGTAAAACGTTTTCAGAGAACATAAGAAATCAAACAGAAATTTTATAGACGATTATCGAGCCACTTTCCCAAGGATTTTCGTTTTTCCTGCAAAGACATTAGTAGCATCACTGTCTAGTGACTCGTTTCAATTTTATACAAAAATCAAATTTACTCCATATTGCTTCGTGTTGCTTGCACATATATATGTGTCAGAGAGTGAATGTTTTAGTCTGTTCAGTTTTGACCGTGACTATATTGGTGTAGTTATTAGTTTTACGACAACAATATTTACGACTGCAATCGCGTCATTTAATAACCCATCTAAACAAAACCACGTGTATATATTTGCTTACAAACAATGCAGACAGACTTTAAAACAAATAAATGTTCATACTTTTGAATTGAATTGCATGCTCATGAATGTGTGCAAAACGACGTAGGTATGTAAACGATGCTCCTAAGTATCGTGTCAAACATGGCACCGAAAACGGTTAACTGACACTTGACAATACGTATACGATCGTATATGTACGCGTATATGTTTGCATCTGTATGCGTTTATGGAGAATTGGAATTGTCACATAGCAGACAACAATGAATAAATATATGACAACACTCACAGCGCTTACGTACATCTATGCAGAAGGCTACTACTAAACTAAAACGGTAAACAATACAAAAAACTAAAATACCGTTCATAGAAAATTAAATAATAAAATCCAAAAGGATAATATACAACGCACAGATACTCTGGAATCAGCGAGTCTATGGTTTTCGAAAACAAATAGCGCATGAATGCATGGAAATATGTTCACATATAAGCACATATATATCTATATTCTATGTAGAGATATATTGTGTAGAGGAAAAAGTTCATGGCTTCTTACCAAAGCATGGTTTTGGAGTTGCATCATTTTGCTAATGGTATCAAACCACATTATAGCCCGTATGGAAGACGATAATCTGTAGAGAAACTATGGGATCAATTGGTTCACCCATAGAAGTGCCGAAACCTTCACCTCTTCGTGGTGCTCCCTAGAAACATTTTCTGCTGCATTATGGCTCTTTAAGAGTCGCACAGTCAATGGCTAAGAAAGGTTTAAGGCTTCTATCTATAACCTAGCAATAGGTTTTTCTCATTGGAAAGCGGAAGGGGTCTAGTCGGAAGGGGCTTTTCTTTTTATTAAAAGGAAGCATTTCTTTCCCTATTAGGTTCTCTTGGTGGAGGTCATCTAAGGATGGCCAGCGATACCAAGTGGGCTGGGGCACAGATAGGTGTGTGTTCTGTGCGACGACAACCTTGGAAGCATTATTTTGCTTGAGGAAGGATAGTCAGGCTTGGCCGTCCGGGACGTGTGGAGAGTCCGAAGGCAAGAGCGAAAAGCGTACAGTATGAGATCACCCAAAGCTGTATAGCTTGGTGTAAGTTCTGGTTTGAACGATAAGCCAAGAAATTAAAGGGTGTCCACGGGGGTCAGGTTGCCCAAAGTTGGATTGCTCTGGCAGGATGATGCACACAACCCATCGGAATGCCGGAGAATGCCTTCTTGCCTGACCGCTGGGTACGGCCCTTCGGGGAGTATTCGTGGTGGCTGTGGTTACCCCAAAGTCTCGCGGGGAGCTATTGAAGAGGTGCTTAGATGGGCCTCGACGTAGACCACTAAGCGAGAATTTGGCCCACACCCATCTCCTATTGCGGTACTTCAGGGTAGAAAGGCCCCCTTAAATGGGGATTGTCTTTCTCCCTGGGGGGGTCGTCAATCAACTTACCTCGATTGCCAATGGTTGTAGGCAACCCGTCTGATTAAGACACATGTCAGGTGCAGACGTAAAACACACAGAGCAATCTGTAGATAAATAAAAAAAAAATAGATTGTGATTTTCATTAATTCGTTACTTGCGTTGTCAAATCGGGCACAAATTTTAAGCTTTTCGCCCACGAATATCTTCAAAAAATTTGACGTAAATCGGTCCATTCGCTCATAAGAAATCTTCAGATGAAATTAAGTGATGGCCAGGAAACAGCTATGAATCATCTACACAAGGCCAAACACAAATAGAAGCTCGATGTTTGGGTACCACATTATGCATTAACAGACAAAAATCGGTATGAAACTGATCTGAAAAGACGCCTGCAAAAATGGTTGGTTCAGAAGTTCTCTAATGAAGTTCTATGATAAATATTTAATGCTTATACCAGAAAAATTACAAAAAACATGTCCTATGTATTTTCCTCGTTAAACGGAGTTCATTTAAATGTAAGAGAATTTTTAGGAATTTTATTGAAACACGCTACGAACTCTTTCTTTGACCCAACGTATCTTTATATATGAAGTTTACAAATACAGAATTCAGAAAAATGAAGCAATTATTTGCATTTGTGACATGACGCTTTAAATGTCAAACGAGCGCAGTTAGCGAATATTTTGCCATTTAGAAAAAGAAGAATTAAAGCAATGGCAACGAAACATATTCATCCATTAAGGAGTTAACACCCAATTTCGTTGGCATATGGTTATAAGTTTTTGTGGTTATATTCTTGGGGAATATAAAAATGTTGCAAATAAAGTAAAAATAGCAAAATTGTTGCGTAATTCAAATCTATATCCTTCTGTCATTACTTAAAGAGCAGAGTGAATTGAGCATTCCAAGCTTTCAATGTTTAAGTGCCCGGTCACAAGGACGCTCCTAAGTTATTGAAAAGTAATTTTCCCGTTACAATAAGTGAAATTGCCAGCGGAACATATCGTACAGGTGCAATAGGAGAACTAGTCGCTCTAAGCATAGTTTTCTTCTTAAAGGCGAAACTCTTTTGAAGAGAAGAACCACTCAACCTTAAAAAACGCATTTTTAACAATTTCTTCGGAATGGAAAGAACGATAGCAGATTAATAATATTCGAGAAGGTTATAAGGCGTATATTAAAACATTAAGAAACTAAAATCCATACTTGAAAAATATTATGAAATGGCAACACCAGAGTCATTCTCGCGCGGTATAGTTGCTACTGTATGTAAATCCAAAAATGATTTCGGATAAATCGACCTTTTTATTACACCAATCGATTCAGAATCACTGAATCGATCTAAGTTAGTCTCTACGTGCGTCTGTCTATCCCCGACGTTTTTCTTTGTTCGTTTTGTGTTCAACTTAAAGTTCGTAGTTTTTGACACATTTTGATGAAATCTAGTGCACCGCCGTATTTTGGCCCAAGAACGAATTCTGTTGAAAATGTTTCGGATTGTACCACTTTTTCAAACGCTTCCTTTATCAAACAAAATTTAAATTTTCACAATTCCTCCACAAAAATGAGTGAGTAACAGCACTTCGTCGATCTAAATTGACATGAAAAGTTGGGATTAGACGGAGCATCTTATATAAATAAATGTGGATCACCTTAGTTGATGTTTTGGACATCTTCCAACATGGGCTATGCCTTTACGTGAACGTATATTTTTTGTATGTGCTAAGTGAAGTGGTCTACGGCACTTAATGATCGGCCCTATCCGGATATCGTGTTTGTACTTGTGAATACAAAATTTTGCTAATAATTTTTAAATTAACTCTTCAAATGTCCCCTACCTGGTCCACAAATTATTTGAGTTATATTTTTCGCCATTTGGCCGTAAAGTTTCAAGTTTCTCCCTTAACTACTTTACAGCTACGTTCGGAAGATCAAATTTTTGAACTGCAACCGCAAACATTCTTTTATATTATTCTTGACGATTACTTGGCCGCCTAATCTAGTAGATAAGAGTTGCACGTAGCTACAGTCATTGCTCAATCGCGTGTTGCACGATTGATAAAATTAAAAACAAGCAGAAACACTCTTGTGGGTCTACTATTAAATAACCTGCACCACGCTATACTCTTATTTTGAAAAGTCGCTATATGAGAATGGTCCGATCCGAACCATTTTCAGCGGCGATTCGAACGATTTTCAATAAACTTCATCTTTTGGCGAAAATACGCCAGTGTACCAATTTCCATCAAATTAGTTCAAAAACTGTGGCCTGTGGGTTGAACACAAAAACACAAGACGGACAGACAGGATTAGATCGACTCAAAAAGAAATTACAAATCGATCAATATAATAAAACGTGGATCACGCTCAAATCCTTCGTAAAGTTGCATACATCCACACAAACTTAATGTACCTTAGTACCATAGGTGTGGTAGGATATTAAAGAAAAAAACAAAATTGATTATTAAATATATAGCAGATATGAGAATCAATCTGTCCAAAATTCAAAAACTTTAAATTTACTTACGTTCAGGAGCCTAAAATCGGAGTAGAGTGAATTATGTAATTTTTCGAAAATTGTTCTAATGACATCAACCGTCCCGCAAGTTAACAAAAGTAAATATATGAATATCTGAACTGAACGTGAATTAATGGGAATTCGAAAAAAAATTGTCTTTCCCGATTAAGTGTTTTCTTCTTCAAAATTTTTCTCGTACCAAATTTATAAGCGATTCTCAGCGAATCATTTCGGTTTTAACAGCGATGTAAACTTTAATAAAAGAACAATTTATTACAATTCCATTTGCAAAGCAATAAACAAATAAAATCATTAAGAGCTGTTTGATGGTCACCAACCAACAACAACAACTAAAAATCAATAGCAACAACAAACCAGCGAATGAATGAAAAAGAAAAAAAAAAGCGAATGAAAATTATGGGCGATATTAACAACAAATCATTAGCAATAATTTAGACAGTTTTTAAGTATAAAACACATACACCCGTACACGCACATGCCCATACAAATACTAGTGCATTCCGGTCATATGCAATGACTGTGCATATATGGACACATGCATGCGTACACACAGTATGTCTGGCTGGCAGGCAAGGTGAAGGTATTAGTTTGGCATTGCTTGGCAAATGATTGCGTTACTAGAGAAGATACATTTCGTGTATATATTTCACGCCAACATACAAATTCATAAAATATCTCGAGCTTTTAATGATTTCTGAGTTACAAGAGAGACGCTTGTGCTTAGTTTATACGAATTGTATTTCATTTAAACGACGATTGAATATGGACTTAAATGAATAGGCAGCAGGCAACAGGAAGGCCAAGCAGTCAGCTGGTCTGCGCCAATATTGAGTGCTTAAAGAAAAGATGCGATTACGAGGCCCAACAATTTGACCACAACTTATGATAAAGCTCAACCAACAAATAACACTCTCAGTCATGATTGGCTTTCATTCATGCCGCGTCTTAGTACAATCTCTTGCCGTTGTCTACCCCCTTTCCGGCTTGCCCGCTTCCATTCCAGACTACTTCAATTTGATTTGAAGTAGTAGAGTACTAGCTCTCCTCTCAGCTATTGCTTGCAATGCAATAATCAAAGAGCTGAGAATTTATGGGGGACAACTACCGCAGCATATAATGCCAGCCAAACAAGCGACCAAACAACCAAACTATATAGCCAACCACTCCAAACTCTAAACAGGCACCAATGTCTTAAATTATGAATATTACCAAATGAGTCAATTCGATATAAATTTTTATCTGCTGCAAAAGCGGCCACAATTCTTGCTGTTTGCGTAGCAGCAAGCGCCTTTCTTCCCCGCAAACTTTACATATTTTGGGGAATTAAACGAAATAAAGTTGTCGCTTTTTTTTCTCGTTGTAGATTTGCTATGATTGCTCATGAATCAGTCGCTGATTTTGTTAAACTTGTTGTAGTTGAGATCAATTCATTTATTCTCAGGCACGCACATATACACACATATACACACACACACACACACACACACACACACAAAGGAACGGGCACGAACACGGATACAGCCACAAATATACAACTCTCTAGCGATCATGCAAATAAAAAATAAAATATTTTGTTTTTTTTTTTCTGCTTTTGCTGTTCGCTCCTTCCATCGGCGCTCTTGAGTTCTCTTGCGCAGCCTTTTTTCGCATACGCAAATGATTAGATAAAATTAAAATTACGAGTATTCAAAGGTACGAATATCGTTCAAAACATCTCATAATCTATGCGCAATTAAACATCACGATTAAGTCTTCTTTATATGCGCGCGTCCTTGTGTTTGCTCTGTTCTTTAAATTTGCCATTTTTTATTTTCTTTATATAAAATATATAGAAGCATAGTCACTCTCCATTTTTTCTTAGATTTCGCCTATAAGCAGCAATAAATTTGACACGAGCTCATTCCTATCTTGAAAAACGATAGCGAGAGCGGTTGAGCGCAAACACAACTGCAGCATGATCGATTGAATCAATGATCTGTACACGAGTTTAAGGTATAGAAATAAAATTGAACCTAAGAGTCTTTATCGGTGAAAGATTTTGTTTCCGGGGTTACCTCAAACTTTCTTCTTTTCAATAATAGGCGTACAAATAAATTCCCGCTGTTTTTTGAAAAGTTATTTTTTCTTAATTTAAAATACATTTGCCACAAATCTCAATAATCGAAATATCCATAGTCTTCTCGCATTTATCGGGTAGTTCAGGGATGCTCGCGAGGTAGAAAGTTACCAGTTTGAAGGTGAAATAGCCATCGATCGATTCTCGCACATCTTTAACTTCTGTGAGCCGCTGATCTGCTAACTATGACTGCATCGATTTGAATAAATGGTAATCGGACGTAGCCAGATCTGGAAAACATAGTGAGTGAAATTATTTCCTTGGTTGAGGGTCGGACGTATGCGAATTTTCATCGGTTTCATAACTACATGGATTTGCCCAAAATCTCTTAAACCACTTTCTTTCGTGGCATTTTCATTTGAAGCCAACCGTAACTTTAGCTGCATTTTTTTCCAATGTAATCCAGTTGAAGACACAGTGCCGTAAATGACACCTATCTCCTTGCACTTTCATATATATTCATATCGTTCAAACATCAATATCTAACTTACAGAGAATTTCGGGTAAACTAAACTCGTCAGGTACGTTTTATGAAACACAATTTATTTGTACACCGAATAATTATCAAAAAAATTTTCGATTTTGGAATGAGCCCACCAAAGACACAAAAGCAAACCGATGGAAAGAAAAGAACGCTGTAGCTACCGTTATATATATATATATACATATACTTACCAGGTGACCCGCTGGACTTCGCTTCCGGCAGGCTTAGAAAAAACAAAAGCAGAGAGAAATAGAAGAAATGTTGCAATCTTTGTAATGGTAATGTTTTCCCAACATCTGAACATGTCAATAAAATATAGAACACAAGCATTTTCAATATTTAATCCGAAAAGTTGAAGCGACTGGATTTGCTGGAGATTACGAAGCTCTTGCAAGATGGTTTTTGACGGTAATATTCAGTTTCATATGGACACGACTATGCGTGTGTGTTATTTGGACTTTCGCGCCATGGTGTGTTTCTCAACCTCTCGCACTCATTTCGATGGGCCCGTTCTTCTTCAGATTCATATGCTCGTATGTTTCGGTGCTATCGAGCATTTCGACTTCCTGAACCAATATTTTGTCATTCTCTTCGACGTATTTTTGTATTCTAACAACTTTCTGGCTCAATAATGACAAGGGATTTATTTTTTAAGTCATTTATTACTATTATTATTATTATTATTATTATTATTATTATTATTATATGCTAACGAAAACAAAAATCTCTAAGACAGAAAAGTACAACTAGCACTAGGAACTAAGACTATCGGCTAAACTAGATGATCGCTTTAATAAAATTAAACATTTTATTGTTTGTTTTAGAGGTCAGTTTATCGAACTATCGTGCGATACGAAAGACAAAAATGATACGACCGCATTTAGGAATGCTGGTACTCCGATTGCTTTCGTGAAACTAGAGTTTGCGTTAGTTGGTTTTTTCCATTAGACAGTTTATAAAAAAAGTATTATGTGTGGTAAATAGAGAGAGCACAGAGTTGCTTTTAATAAATAAGAAAAATGGTGAATAAAAAATATCTCTCATCTGTTAAATGGGAAGAAGTAACGAAAAAGCCGTCAGCATTTCTGTTAAATGGGAAGAAGTAACGAAAAAGCCGTCAGCGTTTCTGTTAAATGAGAAGAAGTGGTGGAAAAACATCGTAGCCGCTGGATATATGGTTCTACTACAGCTGTTGTACTTTGTTTACTTTGATATGAAAATACAGAGCCAACTCGATAACTTGAAAGAATGGAAATGTCCTTCATGCGAAAACATGTTGACCTACGTCCATCGACTGGAACAACAGTTAAGAAGTCATGTGTCGCGAGAACCTAAAATGTTATCCTTTTCAAAATATGGAGCTCATTTTCCAGGTGCTTTCTTATCGAGTTCGGTTCCTCGCTAGTTGCAATTGCAACGGAACATTTGTGCTATGTTAAATGCATGTATAACAAAGTAGTGCAGAGAAAATAAAGGAAAGTAATAAAGGAGGGAAATGTAAAATTCGAAACACAAATTTGATGAAAACATGAAAACCTATTAAACAACAATAGAAAAAAAGAAAAATTCATTTAAACAGTCTAAGTCTTTCTTCCTTTGTGACTAACCTACTATTTGCAATTTCCATATTAAATTTGCTTTCTTTACCCTGCTCAAACAAGCGCTGAGTATAACATTTCCATTTTAAATAATTTCTAGTATTCTAGTATATGCAGTTTTTGTCCTTCACACAAATTCTTTCATTAATTTCATATTCATCTCTCCCCTCGCAAAATTTAAGGCACCAAAAAGAATTATTTGCTTTTATAATTTTTGCAAAGATTTTGGAATTTCTGCGAATAAGTAATCTTTCTACGCCTATTAATTTTATCAAGTGTGTGGTTTTATAACGTTGTTCTACTTTATTTTCCACTTGAAAATGAACCTCGATAGCTATTTTGGTTACGACCCAAAATATGCGAGTCTACATTCGATATCGAGCAAGCACTCCTACGCTATTTCGAGTACCATAACCTCAATTCCCGTTAAGGGTTGCTCGACAACGAAAACCATCGAAAACTCCAATGTAGAAACTCGCTATCAAGTCAGTTCGATAATGAGAGCCATAAGCTGACCACAGGTACTTCAAGTAGATGTTCCAATAGTGGGACCAAATTTGCGCATTCAAAGCACACGTTGAATGTTTTTTTTTTTAACTTTTTTTACTGTCCGAAGCGAACTTCAACGAATTAACTAACGATCGTTAGTTAGAAAACTGTTATATTTTAATATATTGTTAAATAATTTTTAGATCTAAAATAAATATTATGCACAAATCTAGTTACAATCGGTTCAATAGAGTTTGGCCTATAGCGCCATCTATGAAAACGTAGTAACATTTCGCAACTTGTTTGAGCCGGAACAATTGTTATATGTGAGTCTGAATTTCTGGGAAACGAAATTTCTTAAAATATTGAAATAATGATTTGGGATGCTTTAGTTGTTGGCGTCATAAAGCAAACAAGTCTTATGCAGCTGATGATCGACAAAATACTGACATAGTTCGCACGAATTTCAACGGAGGTTAGAGGATTAATAAAAATATCAGAATAAAATGCGGTATTGATGACTTGTTTTCAAAAGGATTTATAGGCCGAGAAATTGCTGAACGCAAATGCAATTGAATCGTTGTAAACAGCGAGGAAAATGCCAAGGAAACGTTAGATCCTTCTATTAATTAATTAATAGTTCCTGCAAACAGATCTTCTAAAAATTGTAAGTAAAACCTATGCTGTTCTAAAAATCACAATCAAACGATACAAACTTAATATAACCGAGGATTACCTACATATGTATATATATATACATAAATATATGTGTACGTGTCAATAAGTTCTTAATTTTTCGGTTAGTAAATGATGAAATTTTGCATCTGATGGAGCAAGATCTGCACGCAAGCTGTCACGAAATAACGGAGGCGCTAAACGTCAACCACATGACAGTTTGAAATTATTTAATAAGAGCAGGCTACAAAAAAGAGCTCAAGACAAAACAAAAAACCCGCGAAGACCTTTTATTCCACTCATTGCAATTTTAGGCGTAATGGAGAAAATAAATAATCTTTTTATGGAAATTGTTGGCTCATCATTAAATCCTCTAAAAAATTAGCGACATTTTTTCACACACACACTTCGCCGCTTTAATTAAACAAACTTTGTTTAGATTCATCTACAATTGAAAATAGCTGGATGAAGATTTCCAGATACGGGTAAGGGCTGAGCTGCAACAAAACTCATATGAGCGAGGAAAGTTGATACTGGCATTATATTAAAACTATTAAAACTTCTCGTTATATGAACAATAACTATTAAATTTTCGCCTCTTCATGTTAAATTTTTGCTGCTGAGGCACCCTGTCTTCACTAAGTAAACGTATAATTGTTTACCGCTTGCTTTTTGTAATATTTGATAAATACTTACTAGGGATATACCTCTCTCTTTTTCTCGCCAAGTAAATTGCATGTTAATACACAAAATTTTACGACACTTCATTTCATGGTGCTTTTCACTTATTGACACTTTACAGATATCCTCCATCACGAATCATTTATGCACTCATGTGCGAGAGAACGAATAGCATTAGAGTGCACACTTGCCACTTTTACTGGTTAGCGAAAAAAAATTATTATTAATACGATTAGAAGCAAGAGCTCTGTCTTAGTTATTACTTGATATGAAGTCAAATTTTTTTTTTTTTTTTTTTTTTTTGATAAGATCAACCACTCAGGGTATGTCCCCTATTGGTGCCTCATGATGACAGAAGGTAGGAAAGAAAAGGAAATAGGAGGGTGCCGGGCGCAGCTTGGTGGATGCGTGCCCAATATATAAGTGTCGTGCCTTAACCGACTGGGTGCTTACTATAGTTGCGACCAAGAAAACTCTGCCGCACCGAAGATGTAAACTCGCGAACACCACACGTGGTAGTCGCAGTTCTTACCTGTTCGGCTACTTAGGCGGAAATGTCTGTTTCCCTTTCTATTACGGCGTACCTACGTAAACAAACATTACATAAATACACGGGCAAACATTAATAAAAGTAGGAAAAGAGATAGCTTTGCACTCCTCATCTTCCTATAAATAATTGTACTTTAAACAACTTGTGGTACAAATTTGTGGCGATATATGCAGCACTCAGAAAGACTCGGGATAGAACCACATTTTATCGATCGATTCAGAAAATGAGTCTAAGTTTGTCCGTCCGTCTGCCTCTCTCTGTTTCTCACGTTCAATTCGCAAGCTTGCAATTCTTGAGATATTTTCGTGAAATTTGGTAAATTGATGTGTTTTGTATTCCACGGAGATCTTTGAACGAAGGCTACTGAAAACGATTCGAATCAGAGCACTTTTCCGATCACTTCCCGTACAACGCCTACTTTCTGTTCTACTTGTTTTTTATTCAATTAATGAAACCAACGAGTGCAAAATCTATTGTTATTTAATCTCCTCGTTTGTGTATATATTCACAGTTAAATGAATCCATTATAATAACAAGAGCAACGAAAAGCGATAAGAGCGCTTGCATTGATTTCTACGGCTTCGCATGCTTGCAATGAACTCGTTGCTAAAATGATTGAATCTCATTTTTATTTTTATAAATTTTTTTCTTTTTTTTTGTCAAAAAAATTTACAGGAAATTTATGTATGTATTAAAAGTGTCATAAATTTAATGATGTCGACCGATGTGACATTTGCTTCATATGATGCGTGCAAAAATGTTCGCCTAAAATGACGCGAATATCGGCATAGCACATGAACGACACACACAGAGGTGAAGTGTATTCGTGGAAATGTTGAGATATGCATATACCCGTCGATAAATACATTCATACATACGGATCGATATTATTGCTGTTATTATTAAATTAATGCAATCGATTTGCATTTATTTTTCTTTTTGTCCAGAACTTCGATAATTTGCGTCGAATAATTTATTGTTAAGACCTGCAGTTTTGTTACCTGATGATTGTGTCGCTGAACGTCCATATTATTTGAATGACTTTTTGCTTGCTTGCTTTCACTTTTTTGATTTTTTTTTTTTTTTTTACATGTACTTGTATTGGTTATGTATTGGGTACTGTTCGTTATTGGTTGCATTTAACTTTTTGCTAACTTTTAATATATACGTTTATATATACATATATATATATATATAAATATGTATATATACACGCTCGCAAGGATCAGTCAGTCAGTTTTATGATTATTGTAATGATTTCTCTTTTTCTTTATCTTTTTTGATGAAATAAAAAAGTCGTAAACATTTTGATGTTGTACATCAGAGTTGAGTTTTGTCGTCAGCTTGCCAGCCTCAAAGCCTACGATAATCGACAGTGATTCGATTCCTCCTCCCTGCATAGCAAACTTTTTACGACTTTTGATTAATAATTTATTTCGATGGCTGATTAAAATTTTATGTTTAAACCTTTTATATAAATTCTGATTTTATTTTATAAAACCAACAGATTTCTTCTTTTTTTTTTTTTTTTTTCTTTTCTCCACTATCTCTTAACTATATCTTACTCTTGGCTGGACTAATTTTTACCTCAAGTCAATTTTACGACGACATGAAATTTTCTTGCTATAAAATTGCGTCTTAAATATAAATGTATTTATATTCGGATACTTTCGTTAATAATCTTTGGAATAGTTTTTGTAAAGAATTAAAATAATTCGGCAAATTTTTGTAAAAAGTTCATCAAAAGTTCATCATTTGCTTTGAGAAGAATTTGATTGTTTAACGTTACATATCCATACGAAGGCTTTTGTGGTGAACTTGAATTTCTCTTGAATCCTCTGAAAATTAATGCTACCTAAATCACTATAGGGTTTCTAGTTTATCGTGGTTTTATAAGAATCTGTCTGTGAGTATTTTACTCACTACGCACTTCGTCTTGGGCAATCAATACCTTTCATAAGTGAGGTAATTATTTGAGATTTCGGTTCCGGGTGTTTTCGGACTTTGTTAACACGAAAACTATCGTCGTTTTGTATACATCTGCCAAAATGGATCATTTTCGATCCCCTATTTTTGTCGGCTTGCTGCATCACAAGTTATAGACCAACATATGAAAAAGGTTTCGGCATTTTTCCGAGTTTGTTTCAATTTCTTCCATAGTGCGAACGTGCGCATTGACCGATCCCATCCAGTGTTCAACGTTACATTCTTAATCGATCAAGGAATGACTATATCGAATTTCATGTTCCCGTCTTCGCTTTTACGACTGTAGCAAGCCAAAAAAAAAGAAGGTTAAAATGATCCCTTTTGGTAGAAGTAGATATATGTCGTCAACATCTCGAAAACTAGACTACGCAGGAAAGAAGTGATTACAGGTAATTAAAGGTCTTTTCATGTTAATAAAAATCACCAACAATTTTTGGAACATTACACGCTTTACAATCGTTTTTTCAAAGATCGAAAATGAAAATTGATCAAAATAACTTACTCGGTAGTTCTCGTACCGAAGAGATAGAATTGTCAAGGAAAATTGATTTCTATTCCCTACCATTGTTTTCCTATTTTCAGGTATGAAAAATGGATGATCCTGGCGATCTAGAAGATGCCCACCTTTGTATAAAATGTCGACAGACAGTAGTTGGTTTAGAGAATTACATACAACACCGTAAAGAAAATTGTCGCAATTGCACTAATCCATCGACACGCAACGAAGAAGGAAAACTTTCATCTGGAAAGGTTGCCAGCAATGAAGAGCAAACTGCCACAGTCACGACGAGTATACCTTATGAGGATTTTCACTTTACGGGACCAGAATCAGCAACTATCTCAAGATACGGCGGGAAATCAACCGAAGCAAAAACCCTAACAGAAAATTATGAATTGCCATGCGAGTTGGGTGCCGATGTATTTTTTTCTTCCTTACAATTGCAAAGTGTACAGACTTCGGTGAGCAGTCATCATCTTTCCTCTAACGCAATAGGTAAAAGTGCTAACAATAATGTATCAGGACAACGCCAGAAACCATTACAAGGGAACGTGTCGGTGGAAGAAAGCTGGATAGCTGGATCTCCGCATACAACAGCCAGTAATCAGCAACATAGTGAAAATTTGCTAAAAGCGGTGAGCGACATAGGCGAGCCGAAAAAATCTTTTGAGACTTTATTTAAACCTATAAACTTCGAACATGATTCGCCTGAAATAAGCGATGATGAAGAGGAAGACGACGTTGAAGTTGATATTGATGACGAAGACGACGAGGATTATGATCCAATGGTTGAAGCTCATGCAACGGGTGGCAAATGGAAATTAACTTCGCCTTTAAGACACTCTCCCCCAGTAGTACCAGCGTCTCATACTGGTGGTAAATGGAAACCGGAGCATCGTCCTGATCTTAGAGTGGCACATACCCAATTGACCCGCCTTTCTCCCAATTGGGATGACCAACTAGATGATGTGGATGGTAACGAAGGTCAACATCCACCTTCTCATCATACCAAAGGCAAGTGGATACCAGGCACTAAGGTACAACGCTTGGAGTACAAAGAGGCTGTTGAGTTGGGCAAGGCTGCGAAAAATCAAGAATATTGGTGCAACATATGTTGCCGAAAGTTAAAAAGTAAAGCCATCTACGAGAATCATCTCAAAACCAGTTACCATATAAAGCGTGCAGAACCAGAACAACAATTAGAAAAAGCCGTCATTGAAGAGCTGCCACTGGCTGACTTAACTAAGAATTTCATTTTTCAAGAAGATAAAACGGACATTTATCAAACTGGCATTGTCGAACAATATAAGTATCAACAACAGCAGAAGCTTAAGAAGCGAAAACGCCGCTCCACATATCTAAAATGTAATTTATGTAAACACGTGATGTCTCGTCATCTAATAGGAAAGCATTTAATTTCGCATTATCATTACCGTCGAATGCAAATGTATCCCCACCTTTCTTTGCCTATGATTTTGGATAATATACACTCGGTGATTTTACAATCGCCCTTTCAATGCCGGCCGTGTCGTTTCTATGCCAATACTGAAGAGACTTTTTTAATGCATTGGAATTCGGCCTTACATCGGGACTCGTCAGAAGGACCCGGCCAATTTTGGTGCAGTTATTGTCAATTCGAGTGTGAGGACAACAACCAAATGCGCCGTCATTTACTGGGACCTGAACATCAGGAGGTTATATTTGCCATCAACCGTTCAGTGCCTATTTGCATAAGCAAACGTCTTAGCTTAGATTGTCCAAAGTGCGGTAAACATTTGCGCTATAACTTCGAACTACGCAAGCATATATTAACGCATCATCCGGGCACTGAACTGACAGGATCGGTTGCCGACGATTACCAATCCCGTTTCAAGTGTGACATTTGTTCCGAGGTTTTGTATTCGCAGATAGCCTTGCAACGTCACGAAAAATTCAAACATTGCATTTCAAAGTATTTCTGTTCCATTTGTAATATGGAATTCAATAGTCCGTGCAAGGCCAGACGGCATCGTAAATCTGTTGAACATAAAAGAAACTCATCGACGGTTATGAGTAAAAAAAATGAAACGGGAATGACGGACACCAAACTATTTTTCTCGCGAAACACTGAAACGAGTGAAACGTAAGTAATGTTGCGAAAAGTAATGACTAACGTAAATTATTTTATACATAGAAATAAGAAAAATCAATATTTTTGAAACGAAATGTTCATGAGATACATAGAAAAGGATTTAGTAGGAATGCAAACAAGGTCTTTATGTTGAAATTGGTTGCTTTACGAAATCGACTTGCCGCGTTAATCGTTCTTTCGAAATTTTAGATATAGGTTGGTGTGTGTGTGTGTGGTATCAATTCGATCGTTTACAAGCTGTCGTTCAGTATAAATCAAAGTGCAAAGAGTTGGACTTCATTTACAGCCCTTCACTTTACTCTCTTTCAAGCAGAGGTCTTTACCTTGGGCTACGAACTTATTTATACATATAATATTTTCGTGAAAAGCACAATACGATAAGAAAGTTACTTACCAGTCATAATTTACTTAAGTCACTTTCCACTTTACATTTCATTGTCTGGAAATTTCCATTAGAGCTTCACGCAGTTTCTTCCACTAACAGTTTCATTCCATTAACAAAAATGGCTGGCTTGATAGCTGCAGCTGTATACATTTTTAGAAGGTATGCAGCATCTTATTATTAACAATTTACTAACCGGATGTAAATATGAACCCGGACTTTGCTCACAGGACAAAGGACACACTTTTTTACTTGTACAGCATTCAATCAATGACAAAATTGAATTGCCCGTTAGTTCGGCACTAACGGAATAATATTGTGCGCTACATTCACTTGGCTATTATCAATGACTGATTGTTACTCTTTAGCAACAATCAAATACAGTGCGTTAGATTGCCTTGTCGTAGTAATGAGGGGCCATCGAACCGATCCAATTTAATTTTCCAACTTTCTTACCATGACTTTATTATCCTTCAGTGCATTTACTGCTTCAGGAGATGTGACGCGGGTTAAAAGCGTTGCTTTGAAAATATTGAGCAAAGAAGAATTACGGGACGATGAGTTACCATGTACAAGCAGAGAAGCCAAAGCCAGAGATGAAATCGAAAAGACTAGGAAAAAAATAAAAATTCAAAAATGCAAAGACTGCACCTACGTCTGCAATAACAGGGAAGAATTAAAAGCTCATCGAAATGAGAATCATTCGTTATTAATACACATTTGTATGAGCTGTGGTGAGAGCTATCCTACCGCTCAAGCATTGGGTAGACATACCCGAAAATGTACACCATCGAATCCTCGAGAAGGAAAGAGTATCACAAACATCAAAAACGCGGAGGAAGAGCAAGAAACTTTGCAATGCGACGAATGCAATTTCAGGTGAGTCGCCATCAATATCATGGAAAGAAACGAATGAAGAGGACATGGAAAGTTATCTTTTTATCTTCTTTTTCAGAGCTACTTATAAATCTGAATTGCTATACCATCGTCTCTATCATACCTACGGTGTTATGGGCAAAAATCAACTTATCAAATGTCCCCTGTGTGAGAAGACATTTCGTAAGCATTCGTTGCGATGTCATTTGCGTCAACATACTAATGAGAAAATATTCAAATGCAATTTTTGCAATCTGCAATATTCGCGACGGCATAATCTCAAAGATCATGTCAAAAAATCTCATTCGAATGATTCAAAGCAGCAGTCGAAGGAATGTGGGAATGCACTTAAAACCCCACAACTCGCGTACCAATGCGATAATTGTGACAAAATATATAAAAGCAAGTAAGTGCTCTTTCTATTCCAAAACTTTTGTATCGTTTCTCAAAGCGTATTTTAATTAAAAATTTCGAAGAAGGAAATGAATGTTTGTCCTTTCTTCTCTATTATAAACCTTTTGGCTATTTTGTTTATATTCGCCATATAAACAGAAAATCGTGCATTTGTATCTGTTTATGCATTTTCTGAATTTTCCTGTTTTCTTTATTAAAAAACGTCACTCACTTTCGCTACACATACACGAAATTACCAAAATAGTTCTTTTTTTTAACGTTTTAACAACTGCAAGCAATAACCACTAACTTAAGGTTTATAGCTACACTTCAAAGAGTATACTAGGTTTGTCTTTAATAATTGCAAAGACAAATAAAAAAAAAAAAAAACTAAAAACACTGAGTGGGTCATGGCCCACTAATAAATACTGGACACATCCCTACAGTCACCTATCGACTTTTCAAAATAAGCCGTTCTGTGGGTAGTGGTCGAAAATGTGGTCCAATCCAAATTATTTCCAATAGCGTTTGTCCTTGGGCCAAAACAAGTCGGTGTACCAAATTTCAGCAAAATATCCCAACAATTGCGGCCTGTAGGTTGAACACGAGCAAACAAGGCGGTCTGGCGGACAAACAAGCTTGGATCGATTCAGAAAATTATTCGGAAAATGATTCTGCATCGATCAGCGCGAAGACACGCGCAGACAAGCTTGGATCGATCAGTATAACAAAAGGTGGATCTATCTCAAGTCCTTCTGCGTGTTGCAAACACCTGGACAAACTTAACATACTATTATATATAGTGTGTAGAAGTAAAAACTTTAAAAATCCTTTAATTTGATTTAATTTGAAATCTATTTGTTTTTCCGTCTGCATCTAATCCTTAACAGTGTTTCACAAAAGTTCAAATGAAAAGAAGCCTTAAAATCATCAAAAGTTCACTTAGCTTTTGGCATATCGTCGCTTGCCAGCGCTTGCCGTATGCATGGACGTATTTCTATAAGTTATGCAACATAAATTTTGTGTATTGCAATTGCATTTGATGAAAGAGTTGAGAGAAATTTTGCACAGAAAATATAAAGATTTTGGACTTAACACATCACTCAATAACTCCGTAGGCCGCCACTATTAACGAATCCTTTTCTTGGCATTCTAACCGTTAGCTTACAAGTTTGTAGTTCAATTGATTTAGTGACTCTACTTTTGTTTTTGTAAGACAATGAGTAAAGCTGAACTTCGTATGCTGCGTCACACACGCTACTGCAGCTATATCTGGTGAACTAATGGTTGAAATGTCATGAAATTTGGACACATTTCGTTTGAGGATTGCTACTATCTCAACATTATATGGTCAACAGTCATGCCACATCTGTATGCCATCCTAAGAACTTGTTGAGTGATGTGTTGTTTAAAGATGTCAGTCCATCCTGCCACATAAGACTTATTGCAATTTTTCTAACGCCATAAATTGAGATAGAAAGATGAAAGCTGACTTATGTCAAATGAAGAGCAGTTTCTATGAAAGTCAACTTCCTTGCACCGTAGAAACCTCTCGGTCCAATTTTGACAAGAGTGAGCTTCACTCGCTACGACATCTGGTTATATTAAATAGTTTTTTCAATTGAAACTAAAACGCGAAAACGTAGGAAATTACGCTTTTATCTACCTTCGAGGCGAGTTGAACTTTTTCATTATTTCTTGCAACGTGTGATCTATGGCTTGAAGAAACCCTGCATTTAATATCCCTTTATGCTTGACGATTATGAAAACTTCGACCCAAGCTTATGTTAATCTAGTCGCTATTTGTTTAGTTTCGTTGGTCTTTTTGCTGTTATCCTTCGGTTAAATTAAAAAATTCCAAAATCACCGAAAGTACAAAGTCCTCCACTTACATATGTGCATACAGCTTGGCTAAAAATAAGAAAAAACAATAAAAAGGAAAAACGAAAAAAAATGAAAGAAATGGTGAATAAATTAAAAAAATAACTCATTAAGTTTAGCAGAGCACTCTTTTGCTTACGGATAAACCTATATGCATATGTGTGGGTACCATGTTTAATGCACATGTTTATGCCTGCATTTTAATATATAATAGGAATCTTATTGTTCTTGTTGTTGTTGTTGTTATTGTTGTTGTTGAGTTGTCACCACAAAACTATGCAATGCATTCACAAATCACGCTTGCGGCCAAGAATGCAATACAATCTCTGTTTTTCGCCAGGCATATTAGTCCTTCTTCGCATACACATTACATATTCGTATGCACATATGTATACACAAGCTTTTTACAGGCATTGGTCATTAGTACATTGTTTGAATATCAAAAAGAAAAAAAAACAAATGTCGGTTTAATTTTTTATGTTTTTTGTTTTTTTTTTTTTTTCAGTATTATTATTAGTCTAAGGAAAAAGAAAAATATCGGAAGTAAAAACCGAAGCAAGTTTTTAAAAGAAAATTATAGGTTGCCTTCCAATGATGCACGCATACATACCATCTCGAATATGTAAATATTTTAGCATAGAGTTCCACATAAATATTATAAGCTGTTGTTTTGTTTGTTTCTAAGTGGAGTTCGTGCGTGGATAGCAAGAAGAAGTGTGTAAATTGCAAAGAGTTCAGGCAGTTTATTTAAACCCAGATTGCTTATCGAAGAGCCATCATTTGCAGAAATGCCGAATCATGTGCATGCATAAAGGTTCAATATCATATAAAATATACAATATATGATAATGCATATGATAGATATATATGATATACTAAACACATCTACAGGAAAGTCTTTTAAGTGACAATGTGTTTATTAAGTCAATCCAAAAATGAACATCGAGACCAAAGAGAAGGCGTTTTCAAGTCGGCAAAAATTTCACAGAAATGGTCGCAACTGAAAAAAAAAAGTTTACAATGGTAAGCTTTCATCAACGGAAAAGCAAGAGTCTTCATTAAAATTAAAGTGAAAGTAAACTTTTAAACATGACTTTATCGCCACATTTGATCCTTTAAAAGGGATTTGACTTCTTTCCGCAGAAATTAATTGATGAACATAGTCTGCGGAGAAAACCTCAGAAATCTGATTTTTTAAATAACCATGTTCGACTAAAGTATATCCTTGTGATTTCTACCCAATCGCAAAATGTATTTCTCTATGAAAGCAAACCGTTATATGTGCTTTTCCAACTCTTGAAGCCATGAAAGGATGGCGCCGCTAGCGTATGCTGTCTATTATACGATTATTAATTTATTAATATTCTGACATATTAAGCATTAAATAGAAACAGTTAGAGCTCAATAATCGATCGTATACTTCCGTACGATTCCCATACAGACCAAACAAAATCGATTCAAACATAGGTAACTTTTAATCAACACATGTGAGAGAAATCTATACAAATACAATAAACCAATGCAAACCAATTTATAGCAATAGAGTGCCTGTGACAATACACATAAAAACACGTAAGATAGCTATATTCGGTTGTGGCCGAAATTCGCATACCCACCATAATTAAAATCTTTGGCGCCCCCTGCTTTTATTTATTGTCATAAAAAAGTGAATGGAATAAAATCATCTTTCATTTTTTACTTCACTAAAAGATATTATTAAGAAAAATTAATCTAACATCCAAGCCCTTTTGTTTGATACCCATATCGACGGTATTTTTCAAAAAAAAATGTATCCTCCATGTCGTGGATTCCACCACAATTAATTTAACATACTTGGCTTTTGGCATTCTACTCTTCAAGTACTTTTATGTGATACCCATATGAACGGTATTGTAACGAAAAGATTTATCCACCATGTCGTGAGGTCCACCATAACTAATTTTGAATTAATATACTTGACTTGTCGCATTCCACTCTCCGAGTTATTTTATTTGATCCCCATATCGCTGGTATTATTAAGAAAAAACTAAGCCGCCAGATCGTGATGTCCACGTTATTTATGTTAGAATTAACACATTTTTAGGCAAGTAACACATCTTCATTTGAGGAATGCGCAAAAGGTTTTAAACATTCTGTCCTCGTTACCTTACGATTAATAAAAATAAAACCTCAAAAAAAAGGTGAAGAAGCGAAAACTTACTCACTTGTAACCTTGTATGGGTATGGACGATTTTTTTCGATTTTGCACCTGAATAGTAGAGTTTCTCGTCGAGTAAATGTGGAAAATTTCAGTCTTCTATCTTTTATAATTGATAAGTAACGAGCGAAAAGACACACCTTTTTACTTAAAACGGAGTTCAGTTCAGTTTACTCTTCACTGCGGGCCTGTTGCCTGACCAAATTAACCTATTTTCAAGATCAGCCTCCGTGCAAAAACTTCCAACATTTCTACCAAATTTGAAGTCAAAATCTTCATTTTTGCCACCAGTCAACAACACAGCCCACACGAATGGAGAGACGGACATCCTTGGCTTATTCATTTCAGGACTTCAGGCTGATCAAGAATATATGAATATATGACAAAATGAGTATACCGCCATCTTCTCCTGTGGTTTGCTAATAATCCATTATAGGTACGCATGTACGAACTTAAGGAGCTGCCAGAAACGGAATATTTTTGAAAACGCAGATAGCTTGACTATCGATCGACGATTCTTTGGAAGAAAGAGATACAAAGAAATGGAATGAAAACCCCGGAGATTAAGAATAAAAATATTTCACAAGAGGAGTATCATATATAACTATTAGGATCTTTCTCTCTTATAAGATACATCAGAAGCTTGGAAATACGCGATATGCATACTTTTCTTCAATTGTGGAATGTGGAACCCGTCTCTGTTCGTATTATAAACATAAAGTTCTTTGTTTCTCTATGGATTTTAACTCAGATATTAAAATATATTTCTGAATTAAAGATACATATTGGACAATCTGCTTACTAACCAGAGAATATAATATCACGTCTATTAGTTTGTATTATGCTTTAACCGAGAGAAGCTACGCATTTAAAATGATGTGTTTTGTGATACAATTCTTTTTAACTTTAAGATAACTTTATTCTTAAAGCACTGCTGACAACATGGCCGGGGTTACGATGATGATGCATCTCATTCGATACAACTTTCTTTCTAAATACCAGACTCGCAAAAACTTGGGAAAAACGGAAAACAATACGTTGACCACATTACATTAACCCGGTGAAGTTCGATGTAACCGAATCCTATCGCTCGTGTTCTTTTAAAAAGATCTTACAAGGTCGTAATTACTTGCCTTCTTTTCTCATTTGTTTTTGTTATCAGCACTGGAAGCACACCTCTTATACTGTACACTCCCACTCCCATCAGAGGATATCAACTTGACGCTTGACGCTGAAAAATTAGCTTGATCTAATGGCAAACACTCACACAACAGACAAAAACCTGAAGCAATCTTGAAAAATAATTACGATTTTTATTTATTTCTATTTTATATCGATTTATGGATCCTTTCAGATAATTACAAAGCGTTGGAAATTTCTAAGACGTTATGCATCTTTTAAATTTTTTCAAAAACTTCAAAATTTCGCTAGTTTTAGTGATGGAGAAGAAAAAGAGAAATGATTAAAATCCAATAAGTGTCTGTTGTAATTCTTTTCACGTGTGGTCCGTGTATATGGTATAACAAGCGTACAAACGCTTAGTGATAATAATCGTAAAAACATTTTCATTATAATTCAAAAAATAATTCGAATTCAGTTCACTGAAGGCATTTAGAAGAGGACGGTGAGGAGAATGCATTATCATCTACTGATTTCTGTGTCCAGGGCAATTTTTCAAAAGCATAAAATAAGCGAAGATGCAAAGAATGAATGAAATGTAAGCGAAGCGATTTCTGTGCTGTGAAGCTGTGAAATCAAGTTGTATTTATAGTAAATTGAGTCTCAAGTGACAGGCCCCAAATGTATGCATTACCGACCGGAAAAGAAGCGTAAACAACAAACAAGAAATGAAGAACGAAGACGAACACGAATAATGGACGCTGAAAAAAAAAAGAAAAAAAAAGAGACAAATGAAAATGTTAAGTTTTTACGTATATAACAAATAAAAGAAATCATGAAAAATGGAGTAAAGTAATGTTAAGCCATTAAAATAAATTGCTTCTCAAAGTCAGTTGTCTTCTGCTGTTGATGCCTGCCCGTACCGAAAAGAGTGACGACGAATGATGATAGTCTATAGAGCCAAGAGATGAGCAAATATAATAAAATGCTGTAATAGTGGAAGTAATAGAAGGGTAGTGATAGTGAGAAGAAAAAAGTAAAGAACAAATATCAACTTTTTTGTAAAATATACTATACAGCAACAACAACAAAAAGTGTATGGCATAAAGCTCTAGACTCTCACTGACGCATCACAGCAAAAAGACTAACAGGAGGCATTTGGAATACGTACACAATACACATACTTCAACTGTGCAGAACATTTTATGCCATTTCAATAAAACTGAATTGCCACTTTATAGTCGGCAATCGTCTCTCAGCATTCGCAAGCAATTCTAAAGTCAAGTGAAGCCTTCAAATAAAAGAGTCCACCACGACCTCACAAGCCAATCAGACGACGTTCTTAAAACTCCGGCAACTGCATTAACATTCAGTCAGTCACTCACTCACTCACTCACTCACTCACTCACTCAGTCAGTCAGTCAGTCAGCTATCGATATATTTTTGTGTGTTGGTTTCTTTTGGTATTTCTGTCTTACTCAATAAAAAAAAACTTTAGTTAACGTCTACATAAGTCTTTCCCACTACGTCAATACACTACACATACCAAACCATTCTATTTACCGGAAATACAATGTAGCTCAGATTTTTCCTCCTCCTTTACTCTTCATTTAGCCTCATTTTTTTTTTTTTTTTCTTTTTGCCGTGATTTGCGTGTAAAAGCGAAAATTTTACTCTTACCAAAAATTGATATTAATGTTAAAATGTGAGTTCTCTGCTATGTTGTGTCTGAAAGTGAAGTTGAGGCAGTCCTTTGCTTTAGCTGCATTTCAATCTTATTAGTCGTAAAACTGAAGTATCTTCTATTTTACGTCAAAGCGAACAAACACATCTGTACACAGCAAGGACAACAAATCTCCGAGCAAACACTAAAATAAATTTTTCAAGTAATCAAAACCAAGAAATTACAATAACTTACACTAACATGCTTATTTATTAGGAAATTAGAAAGGCATAGAACGAAAGAGATGGAATAGAGTACGGAAAGAGAGAGAGAGAGCGAGAGGAAAAGAGCGAGGGGAATGTGCGGTGGCATATTACGAATCATAAAATGAAAATTGTAAAAAGAAAAAGTATGCAGTAGTCTTTGAAAGCATACAGTTTTCGAAGACGTGCGGCAGCATTTCAATTCGCTTTCACTCATACAAAATGTTGTTTAAGCACTTTTTGGCTCAAAGAAGCCCATGAAATTGCCAAGGTAGATTATTGCATGAAACTCAAGAAAAATCAAAATCGAATTTGAAGTCATTTTGTATACTTGTTCCACTTGTTGTATAAAGATACATCAAAATTGTGAGGATGTATGTAACCCACTAAAGGACTTAATACTCACGTTTTATTGTACCAATCGATTTAGGATCATTCTCTAAATCGATCTAAACTTGTCCGTCCGTGTGTCCATGCATTTTTGTGTACCATCTGAAGGTTCCAACATCTGTTATATTTTGACAAAATTTAATGCATTCGCATCCAAAGATGAACTCTGTTGAAAATTAATTCGATCGAATCATTTTTTCGAATGCTCTTTTACTTGTGAAACACTTTCGCTGTGCTAGTTCGAGAATGGCGCGATATTTAAAATGACACTTCTCTTGCTGAAAGACTTTTCATATGCATATGTGCATAGATGTATAAATCGATATGAAAGCACCGATAACCATCGTTTTCAAACTTTGCAAGCTTTCTCTCACAAGAACTCTATGGTTATCTAAATTACTTGTTACTACTCTATGCTCTGTTGTTAAATTCACTCAAATACATTCTTTTCTTCTTTTTAATTTCACAAGAACGCGAGTTGCGACATAAGCTTATTATTAGAAACACGACTGTCTTGTTTCTCGGTTTGCTTTCGACTCTCCGCTGACTCTCTCTGCCACTCGACCGGACCGATCTGTTCCTCGAAACGGACAATTTGAAACCAGCTCTTTTACGACTCGCGTCAAGTTTGCCTTTTGGCGACCTTACCGTATCCCAATCAGAAACATCTGCTTCTGACTGTGGTTCCACTATCTCTCATCGTCCGTCTAGTACTGTACTTAAGCCTTTTCTCAATTCTTAACTTAACTTAGCCTAGCACTCCCTCCTTGGAGACGAAGAACCCGAAGAAGAGGCCAAAACGAGGGACGACTTTGACTCCTCCCAATATGTATAACATATAAAAAAATCAAATGAATTTTGGCTCTAATCTAAAAGAGTTATAAGTTATATTGCGTCTGTTTCGACTAAACTAACCATCTTGTTTGAGTGTTTAAAAGAAGAGCCGATAGTTTTAGTCGTTTCTAAATAAATTACTATCATAATAATATTATCTCCTTATATGATATTGTTTATAATTATCTTCAACTTCCATCGTTGAACATTCTTTTGCTTATATACATTAATATTTATGTAATAATGCAACTGATTATAAGATGAAACGCTAAATTTTCAGACC
>CCAG010002226.1:0-43736 GCA_001077435.1 Glossina morsitans morsitans
GCGCAAACGCTAAAAAAGGCGTGATTCATCCCTTCGGATAGGACGAACCACGCCTTTTTTCATCCCCAAAACCCAAAAAAGGCGTGTCTCATCCCACAAAAAAAGCATGAGTCATCAAACAAAAATTTTATCACAATGTAGCGCACTCCAAAAGTCACTATTACCAACAAAATCTATATCTTCCGTCTCTTTCTCACAAAAATTGCATACTGCGCCCGGACGTACATATAATACCTACTAACGCTTAAAACATAAAAATGTCATTTGAAAAAAACATTTTGTCTATGAATGCAGAATAATTGATTACTTATGGGTTCCCCTAATATAACATAACTAACAAGTTGAATACCATATCAGGCATTCACCTAATCCATATGTAGAAGAAACTATTAACAAGTTTCCATATCATTTCATCATTACATATTACTATAATAATTTGATTTATATCAACTAGTATTGAATTCTTCTTACACTATGATTAACACCCATTTTTACTTTTATATTGTGCTTTACATAAATTACCGTAGAGTTTTGTTATTCACATTCAATTTCAATTACCATGTATTTAAAAAAAATCTCTTCTTTTTTCTTTTTATTTATTTATACATGAATTATTATTTTTAATCATATCTTCCTTTATATTGTATACTGGTTTTTAGAACAATTAGTATAAGATTTACTCTTAAGATGTACTTGAATTCGACTGCTAATTTTGTTTAGTTGAATTTCATGTACAAATAAGTAAAATAAAATAAATCAATAAACTTTTATAGCCATAATATATGCTTGAGGTGCTTCCGAAGATATATAAACTTGTTTTATTTATCGTGGAAAGAATGGGGATCTTGTTGATGTTTCTTACAACATCATAAATAGAATCCGCACAGCAAAAATGTATGGGATCCCGAAGTAATATGGGAAGCGACCAATATTGAAACCCGATTAGTTGCTTCACATGCAACTAAAAGTAAGAAATAGGAACCATTCTAAGTCAGTACAGATGAGTTGTGGTAACTCTATTTAATCAGATAGTAAATGTAGATATAAGTAAGATAAGTGCGATAAAAATAACAACTCAATAAACAAATCAAATAAAAAAGTCTTGTAATACAAAAAATTGTAAAACAAATCTAGCGTTTTGTGAACGCGATTATGTGACGTGATACGAAATAAACCGCAATAAAATACAGCCCATATACTACAATTTTCAATAAACAATTTACCTCAATCAAGAACCCATTTGAAATACTAACGAAAGAGTTACATACGCACTTTCTTCCTTCTTCTATAAAGACAGTAATTTTGAATAACTCAACCAACTTTAACCAACTACTTTCTTCACTCTTTTATTCACATTAATTTTCTACGAAATGTAATTCATTTCACTTGCTTTATTTCAGTAGCATTCTTGCGTGAACATAGTAAACTAGCATAGTAAGAAAGTTTTATAAAAGCCACAACCTCAACCATGAAGATAGTTTTGAATAATCCAATGATTATTTGTCAAGATAGCGACTGATTGCTCCAACTTGAGTGGGCAATGGCAGATGCGCGCTGACGCGCTTAGTTTAGTTAAACAAAAGGAAATCACCAGTTACCTGGAGTCTCTCTTTGGAACATTTGCAACATTTCGTTGCACTTATAGTCTTTCCCATATAACTAATCCTACAGGGCGACCTTAGCAGTTTATTTGAAAATTGCCCAAATTACAATTCTACTACAATCTATAGTAGTTAATAAAAAATTATTAATAATAAAAAATATACAAAAGAAAAAAATAGTTATTATCTACATTAGTTAACAAAAAAAAAAAAACGAGGTCTGAAAGCAAACGTTCAAGAAAATGCAAAAATAAAAGGTGAAGAATGGAGAGCTAATGAAAACCAGGCAACAAAGTTCCATAGAACCAAAGAACTTAACTATAATCAAATACAGACACCAAATAGCAGGACAACAAAAAGTCTGCAACTACCGTAACAAAATAAAAAATAACTAGATAGATAGGTAAGGAGGGTCAAGCGGTGTCTCCAAGTGCTGACAAATAATCCGTGGAAATTCTCCACCCAATAATAGAACGCTTTATTGCAATATTAGTTACAATTCATATAACTTCGATATGATGTGATATTTGAAACGTTGTGCAACAAATATATAGTTTTTGTAAAAGTTGCCAGTTAAAAATGTATAAAACCATCATAAAAAAAAGTGTGTTGAAAGAATAGAAGCGATGTCATTATGTTGGATAAATCCAAGTACAGTTCCAAAAACACGAAGAACATCGCGGGTAAGAAAAGCCAAGCGATATCTTCAACCATGGGTAAATAATCCAATACCAATATAGCAATCGGCCACACAATAAAGGAGTAAAGGAGGTAAGAAATTGGCTAAAAAATGAGGTTGGCAATATCCGCTTTAGGGAAGAAAAAATAAGAAAGTTTGTATCAAGTCAAAATAAATTAATAAACTGTAACGTCTACGTATACACGCGTAGGAGGTTTCGGTCGGTTGGCTTTTTCTCTGCTCTTTACAAAAGAGTGGGGGGTCCCATACAATAACAGAGTTCCGTTCAGCATTTCTTTTCATAATTCTCTGGTCACACAATAGCGCAATTTAAAGAGAGAATTATGAAAAGAGAACAAAGGCCAAAGTTCGTCTGTATAGCATAAGTATGGGTTTTGCTTATCGAAATGGGATACCTTGTGTTACGGTAGTGCATGAGTGGTCAACAAGTGAAGAGTAGAAAAACCAAATAGAATTGCTAAAATTTCTTACAACAAAAAGTAAAATTATATATTAAAAAAAAAAAAATAATAAAAAAAATGATCGTGAATCAAAAAGAATTAAAACGGAGATAGAATATCAATGAAGATAATCAAATTTAAAAATTAAAAATAATTACATATTAAAATATTGAAAGCATAAATTAAAGTACATTAAAACAGTAAAATATTGAAAACATAAATTAAAGTACATTAAAACAGTAAAATATTGAAAAATAAGTAAAAATGGCGAATTGTGATTTGATAAACAAATTGTACTCTCTAAAAATATACGGTTTTACGCAAGCCAAGTAAAACCAAAGAAAAAATGTAACCGTACAAAGAATAGCAACTATACACGTATATAAATTCGTAAGACGTATGCGTAATGTGAAAGAAATTAAAACATACTCAAATGCATCCAATGAAAGGAGGAATAGGAGGAGACATTGAACGCGTACTATTACTTTCTTATACGAAAAGATAAGTTAATTTGCTTTTATTTGTTTTTATTTCATTTTTAAAAAACTAATCGATGTACACTTTTCTTCTTCTTCTAGTAAGTTTTGAATTTTTTTTTTATTGAAGAAATAATAAATGACAATAGTGTACCGAAAAAATATAAAAAGTTGAAAGATGTTCTCTAAGTAGAAGAAGAAGATTATTCGTGAGGATGGGGTAAGTAAGGGAGTACACGCATGTGGGTGTAAATTGCGGACGGTGACTTAATGCATGTAGACACAGCCTATAGAACAGGAGAACAATACCGACATACCGTAGGGCTTTTATGTGACGTCACGCCATTAGTGATGCCGTTAGGTTTAAATTATTTATAATTCATTTTTGTAAATGTAGCTGGACGAGCTAGGCGGAACAAGGCGTAGCCCCCGTTCTATATAATACATTACAAAACTTAACTATAACAGAAGATTTTATTGCAATATTAGTTAAAATTTATATAACTTCGATATGATATGATAGTTAAAACGTTGTGCAACCAATAACTTACTTTTTGTAAAAGTTGCCAATTAAAAATATAAAAAACCATAATAAAAAAAAGTGTGTTGAAAGAGCAGAAGCGAGGCCATTGTGTTGCATTAATCCAAGTACAGTTCCGAAAAAATGAAGAACATCATGGGTGAGAAAAGCCAAGCGACGTTTTCAAGCATGGGTAAATAATCCAATATCGTGGCAATCGGCCACACAATAAAGAAGCGAAGGAGGTAAGAAATTGACCAGAGAAGCAAAAGTAAGAAAGTCTGTGTCAGATCAAAATAAATTAATAAATTTAACTACAACGTGAAATGTTAACGAAAACTTATGCGAAAGCAGAAACGGTCCAATCAGTATAGAAGTCCAAACCGTTACATACAACGATATAAACCTATCTCTTACAATCAAATTCCCATTTTGAGTCCACATACCTTCTGTTTAAATAGACCGTGATAGGACTAATTTAGGTTTAATTTATAATCATTAGTAGGAGGTAACGGTAGAGTACGATTAAGTAGACATTGACTAACGACGAGCTTGGGGCCGACCATTTGTTTTCGGCTGAGATTAGATAGCTGATATTGTTACATTTTCATGTTACTTTATTCAGCGTGAAGCAGGCAGCGATAATAGACATATTTGCTGTAACGTGGACATTGGCTTTATGTCTTTTATAATAACACAATTGAACTCTTCGCTCTGTGTTTAAAATCACCACGTGTTTAAATTTTGCAAAATAACGCTATTCGGCCGAGTCCCGAAGAGCGGGATTCGTAATTAGACATCGTCGACGGATGGTCGACAGCACCGATTGTTTAACAAAAAAAAGCTATCACTTGTAAAAGCAAAAAAAAAAAGAGAGCTACAAAGCAATTTGGGAAAAAAAACATCAAAGAAAATACAAAAGAAAGCAAGGTAGAACAAAGTAAAGAGAACATATACAAGAAAAGTTCACACAAAAGAAAATATACCAAAAAAAAAAAAAAAAGAAAAGAAAAGAACAAAATATAGAGAAAACATATAAACAAAAAAAACAAATATAGAGAGGCAAATATAGAAAAAACTGAAGTCTGATAGTTACGCCATCGCAGGGTACGCCAACCATATACGCTCTGTCACAACAGATAACAGACAACAACAGATCGTTATTACTCAACAACCATCAACAACCTACAAAGCTTGCAATACCCACAACAACCACAACAACAATTACGATTTCAATAAAAGAAAAAAGAGGAAAAACCAGAACAGTAAATAAAAAGAAGAGAATAGAAATAAAAGAAACAACGAGAAACAAGAAAATACCAAAGCGCCCAAATATATTAGCCCTAACTAAACTAGCGTAAGCTGCCGCATTGCCAGCATGACATCGCCGCTACGGGTCACCTGGGTGAACTCCCTACGCCGGGATGAACTTCAGGCCTGCCTAGGGGAATTCGACCTAAACATCGCCGGTACCGTCCAAGAGATGAGGAGGGGGTGGGCACAATTCGTCAACCAGAACCATAAACCCGAGGTCGTCACCAGGCTACTAGAACTGCAGACAGAGCTGGAGGTCTTTACAATGCAACGATCGCCCTCACCAGCCCCATATGCGAGGGTCGGAGCTGACGGAATACCGACAGAGAAAATAACCGCTCTTTGCGGTCTGAGCAGAAACAGAAATCTCAACGTTCGATAAGCGACGGGGTTATAGAACGCGAGCGGAAACCATGGCAGAGTGTAATGTACATACACTTTTCTTTAAACAAAAATGTGGCTAAGAATCGCATTTATATTTAAACATGTTTGTGAGCAATAATAAAACTTAGCAAATTGTAACTTTACTGATTTTTATTTCCCGCATTTTTTTTTATTCCTTTATGCACTAAATTCAGTAACATTGGCATTTTCCAATGATTTAATTTTTTTGTAATTTTTATTCTTTTAGTTATAACTAACTAAAACTAAAGATTCATACATTAATACAAGTAAAGTATATACATGAACAGTAGTGTTTTCCTTCTTCTAAAAATTTCCTTTTATTCTGCTACGATACACTTAGTTAACGTTACGTTTCCCTAGCTCTTTGTCTTTGACGAGGCAGGCAATTACATAATATATAAAGAAAAACTCTTGTCAATTTATCAATTCTTTACAAGAGAAGCCCATCGACAGGTCTTAGTAGTCGAAAAAGGAGTAACATAGGTAACGTTCGATATACATATTATCATACATGCACGCTGTATACGCGCAGTATAATTTGAAAGTCTAAACATAAGAGAAGAGAAATTTAACAACACGTCATAACCTGTAACATGTGATTTTATTTAACAATCTTGGTTAAGAATGCAACTTTGCGTTGTAGGAATTATTAAGTTCATTCCCGAAAAGCAGTCTGATGTTGAGGAAATTTTGGCGGGGTTCTCGGTACATTTCTTTGTGTTGTTGTTTTGACAAGAGACCGACGAAGAAGAGGAAAAGGTGGGACGTTTTACGAATTTTTGTCCGGAATAATTTCATTCAAATTTCTTACAAATAAAATGTAAATGTGATAAAAAAAATCAAAAATCTGAAGACAGCGTATTGGTCGTCCCTATTCGAATTTTTGTAGATTTAATTGTTAGTCAAAAAACGATGACAAATGAAGTGAAAAATGAAATGAAAGAAAAGTGAAGGATGTTTGGGGAGATTGCACGAGCGAAAAGTTCTTTAAAATAATTACAAGAAAAAGAAATTGTAGAAAATTAAAGTTTAAAGATGCATGCAATTGGTGAGTTTCTTCTGATTAAAAAAGGCTACGGAAAGTGTAGGATAAATTAAACAAAATCCAAAATGTTCGAAGATTTTATTACGACAGTGAAGAAGAAAACAGAAAGATCGCGTGTAGTTTTCCAGAAGAAGTTAAATAAATAGTGGGTCTGATTTTTGTTGAATTTATAAAAAGAATACTGCCAATGCGTAAAAATGAAAAAGAAACCAAAACAAAAAGTTCGCTCGTTTTGTCTATCGAACGTTGATTGATGTTGTCAAAAATTTTCTGGAAAACAATGTGACTTATTTTTAGACAATTCTAGAAAAAGTTTAGAAAAATTGAAACCGTAAAACAAAACCTGATATACAAAAAAACGGAGTAAAGCCAGACATTTTGAACACGTGTTAAAAGAGTAGGAAAAATTTTTGCTTAAATATTAAAGAACTACAGTCATATAAAAATACAAGGAAGAGGAATAAATAAAACAAAAAAAAAAAAAGGAAAATGACGTAAGGTGAAAAAAAATAACTTGCCTTGAAAAAAAAAAACATACAATTTTTTATTGTCATACAAATTATATGCTGAAAGTAGATCGGCAAATTTTCGATGAAGAATTCTATAATAACTTTATAAATAAATTAAGACAAAAATTATTGCAAATAAATGACAATGGAAAGGATAGAATGTGAAAATTTTGAGATGTAAAGAAATCTTATGAACGGTGCAATTAAAGTGGACATTAACGCCTGTTAGTATAAAGTAACTTTGAAGTGAATATAAACGCATTTGATCAATTTTTTTAAGTTAATATCAGAATCTTATTAATACCAAAAAACACATACATAATGCAAAGAAAATAATTTAAAATCATGTTGACCTTTCATTGCATTTGAGAACTTTGACTTAGTTTGATATGAACTGTACGTTTTGCTGAATACAAATATATTGTAAAAATTAATACAATTCGTGTATTTTGCAGTGAGAATTCCGACAATTAAAGAGTATTCAAAGGGAAGCTTTTGAATATTGCTTATAATGTATTTTAATAAATTTGGATGAAATGATTATACAGGGGACGAATTCTAGTGTTGGTAGAACCTAATTCTCAGACCGAGCATACAATCTGTTTGTCATTACGGTCCCAGAAAAATAAAACTTATCTTGGGCGACACACTGCTTGTACCAGGCGCGCAAGTTCATGGCCGTAGTACTTCAATTAACAAGCGCGCGTATTGCGGCTAATGTTTACATACTCATAGATACTTCCTTCACGTCTTATTATACACGTGTTCCATTTACCCGACTCTTAGCGGTCAATACAACTGTTTTGCAAAGACTATCTTTAACTTGGCGGCAAGTTTTCTGAAAGACAGCTAGGCTATTGCTAAGAAGGATATACTAACAAACCAGCCAAAATTCGTTAATATGGTAATAGCCGAGAGCATGGTACCGTCCACCATGTCAGTTGTAGCAGCCGATGCTAATATATCTTGAAGTAGGATAGTCCAATGTTGGCTAACTGGGATTGTATGGTTAATCCGAAGGGAAGAGTGGCTATGTCGCATAAAGTAAGGCTAAAGGGTTTATAGTCTAACTTTAAGGGGTCACTAGCCAACTCACTATAGCACGAGTATCTGCGGGTAGAGGTAACAGGATTAGTGTACTGCTAGTGGTGCTTGCCAAAATCCTTTGTATATACTGTGAGGACCCAAAGTCGTACCCTCGTTTTGGCCTCACGGACTCTCCGTCTCTGGGCAGGGAGGAGTGCTACAGTAAGAATAGATTAGGCATAGAATAAGAAATAGCTTAAGAATAGATTAGACATAGAATAGAAATAGCCTTAGGAATAGATTAAGATAGGATAGAATAGAATAGAATAAGAATAGTGTAAGTATAGGGTATGAGTACGATAGGAAAATTAGTTTAAGTCAGTCATAGTTAGGCTCTCGCGCGAGCCAGTCAGTCGAAGTTTGGCTCTCGAGCCAGTCAGTAAATATTTATTTATTTAAGTCACACGGAAAATTTTCCACCATTTTTTTCGCGGGATAGTGTGATGGCCTATATATCGAGCAACACTCACCCGATCGTCTCAAACGAACATTTGCTTAAAAGGTAACATTTCAAATTACATTTTTTGTAAAGATAGTTTTCCAATTCTTTGCTTGTGTAAAAAGTTATATTGATTTGAAAGTGTATGAAATATCTGAAGAAGTACGCTACGTGATGCCTTTTACTATAAAAAAGGTAAAAACGATGCGAAAAAAAAAAAATTTGTGAAATGTTCGGTGAAAATGCTTTAACCGGACGAAGGACCCAGGAGCATTATATATATGTACATATTAAAGTTGTCAAAATGTAATACAAAATTCTTCAATAAAAAATATCAATGTTTCATTACAAGGGTATCATTAAGAGTCTCTTCATATTTTGTTTGGAAACTACGTTTATGATATCTTCATATTGACATTTTCACAACTTTAATGTGTACGTATGTATACATCAATATTTAATGGCACAACATAAAAATTTGTCCAATTATATTCAAAAAATACCTTTCCCTTATTTATTTTCCCTTAGCCAATTCAAACTGATTGAAGCCACATTCTCTTTGTATTGAAGCAACAACAAGCAATATAATCAAAAAATTGAATGGAACCCTGTAAGAATATTCATGTGCTTGATTGTAGCTCACATAAAATGGAAAAGCAATGAAATAGGAATTCTGTTCCCTTTATGCGAAACGTTTTTAAGCAGATATTACCTCAGCTATATACAAAGATTTTAATTGATTGTAAAAAACATTTGTTTATCTGATTTCTCAGCGAATCGTAATTGACTGGAGTATGGCTACAATAAATGCGATTTTGCCGACGTTTTGTAATATGAATAATGTAATGACGTACCTTAAAACTTGCTACATTCATTTAGCGACTTATTCAAAAAAAACCGCAGTTTCTTCTTATACAGTTACGTACAAACCATGCGATGTGACAAGATGCAGAAAACTTGATCTTTGATCAATTCATAGACAAATTTATAAAACGGCAAATGATAACAGGAATGAATTGTTCCGAAATTAAACGATTATTTCAATGCATTAGGAATTTTTTACCCATACTCGCCAGAGTTCACAGAACGCCATCTAAGGTTATTGCAAAAAAACCTTCCAGTGGACTAGGAATGAGGAAATCGAAAACTCTTTTAATGTTAACTCCAATATAACCGCAATACCAATGATTTTCATTTCAAACAGTCATTATTTTGCAAAAGCTATTTTTATAGAAAAAGAGAGATAATATAGGCCCAAATAAAAAACAAAATAGACAAATGTCCTTAAAAAAAAAATTAAAAGAAACTGTTTTTATAATCCAAATTTCTTTCATAGTTACACTACTAAAAAAATATGTTGCGTAGGCTCCCTTGTGCTCAAATATAATGGGCGTACTTATAAATAGTCAAAAACCCGCTTCAAAAAGTACAAATAACGGAGGGTTATTCTTCCATAGATGGTCAAACGACTACCGAGTATGGGAGAGAATCATAGAAACACATTAAAGCAAAAGCCAAATATGTTGAAGCAAAAGTTTTGTACGCAACACAACCAAATAATAAAGAAGTGTTATTAGAAGAAAATTGGAAGCATACTCCCAAAAAAAAAAAAATATAAAAATGCAAAACATGCACAACAACGTAGAAAATATGCAAACGGTATGTAACAGATGATTGCTTCTCTAAAATAATTGGGTTTGTAAAATCAAAAAAAAATCATTGCATCAGTCAATCAATCATATCACTTTAAAGTATATGAAATTAAACGATTTACATTATTTAGAAAATAAACAAGACTTATTTAACAATATGTTGAAATTGTATTTATACGGTATTATGTATGAAAATAAATTCGATAATGTACATTGTTTTAGCTGCCAGGAAGGCAGCTTCCGTGTTCATTGCTTTCAGTGGTAATTTTAACATCAATAAGAAGTTAAAACAAGAATTGCTTCAGCAATTCGCTTTATCTTGTTTTATTTATTGTAAATCAGGCAGTACTGTTTTTGCAATCCACACATTACCTATATTGCTTAAAATTTGTTGAATAATTGTGATAAAGTTGCTTCTCCTTTTCTATCGGATCAATGTACGTAAACGTGTTAGAAGAATAATTTGTATAGGCAATTGTAAAATGCCTATTATGGAAGACAGGTACAATTATCGTTTTGTATTGGAACAAGGCTTGTTTCAATTTTCCATTGATTCCAGAATGATCATTGAAAAATGGCCAACTAAAACAATATATACTATCCAATTTCATGATTCATAATCGCATGTATATATAATTCTAATACAGTATTATATAAGTCTTGCTTATTGTCAAGATCATTTAACTCGATATGCGTTACAAATGGTCTGTTACTACTGATATATATACATACATAATCGTGTTTCCCCACAATAATTCTTTTCGATTTTATAAATCTATTTTACTTTGGCAAAGCGTTCATTGTATACCGTTTGAATACTTTCTGGGATAGCATAACATGAGCATGTTTTGCGTTTTTATATTTTTTGGCATATGTTTCCATTTGTAGCCTTGTAACGACTCTTTATTTTTTTAATGTGCCCCGTATAAATTTTTTCTTCGAGATATTTCAAACTTATTACCTCTGTTTTCGGTTTAATATTTCCATACGACTCCCACATACTCGATGGGTCGTATATTCATTTCACTACTTATATTTTTAACTATTAAAAAACGACCTGCCACTTCCAGAGCGTCTACACAATGTGGACTGCAAAAGGATTTTTTTTTTTTGTGAAAGATTGCTATTGTCTATTTTATTTTTGGGTATATATTATGTTGCCTTTCTTAAAAAAACGGCTTTTAGAAAATGACGACTGTTTTAAATCTGCTGCCAAATTGGTTTTCTGTAAACTCATTTTCGAGTTCACTACAGAGTTCAGTCAAAAAATTTTTAACCCATTGAAAGAATTGCTTTATTTTGGGAAAATTACTACGGTTATCATTTGCCGTTTTATATTGCGGACCAATTTTTATCTTCCATCTCGACGTAGCCCTCAGAATTAGTATGACTGGTGTTTACTTTTTTGTCTTCGCATTTTATTTTACGTGCAGCTTGTTGAGACGGGACTAAATAATTTGCAACTAGTTTTCACTGTCTACTTTGCTTGGAAAACTTAATATCTTTCCACTCATGTTGCTTTCGGATTTTTGAATCTATTTTTGCTGCACTCCTCTGCTTACCACATAATACTTGCCGAATTTTGTATTCCAGTGTCGAATGTGAAATATTTTTCACATTGGAAAATAAATCAAAATAACACATATATAGCTAACCAAAAATTTTATCTTTTATACATCCATTATAGAAATATGTACATCTAGCACGAAACCATACACTAGTGTGCGCAGAACTCCAGTTTTTTATATATAAATAATTTGGCAGAGCTTATTAGTTGGAGAAGACTTTTGTCTTATCAAACCTTCACTATAATGGATGAAAAATTACTACTTGTGAAAAATTCATTTTCATTTAAAAAATCTTGTATGAACACCACTACGTGGTTGGTAAAGTTTACTCTAACTTCATGATATTTAAAATTCATTTTTTATTTGGTACTGTTCGTGTGTTGGTTTTCTGCTTGACTCTCTTTTATGAAGATTTTCTTCATCCAAGCTCAAAGAATTATTTCTAACATTACTTGTCAAGTTTGCCTCCACATCTTCAAAATTACTTTCACACGCAATTTGAACTTTCTCATCTTTCACTCCAAATGTCCAATTCAATACATTATCAAAATTAGATATGACTGGCTCAGGTCAAAACTATTTGGTTTCACAAAATTAAAGCATGTCCTTTCGCCCACTTTCCAAAAAATCACACTTTTTATTAGGTTCTTCTGCATATTTTTTTTTAAAGTCATAGAATTCATTTTTTAATTAATAATAATAAAAAAATCACAGAAACTATCCTGTAAAAAAGAAGTAAGAACATTGCATATGTAAGAATAGTTGCAGATAAAACCTAATAAGGTAGTTTTTTAAATTTTGTTGCGGTATCTCAAACGCAAATATGCTGGTCTACATGTCTACATATAATCGAATTTTCCAAGTGTCAACAAATAGTTTTCCGAAGAAGACCGAACGTAAACTGTACATCATTGCAAAGGTTATTCACCAAGGATTCACACGCTATTGAAATCATTTTTTCGCAACACATGGTCTGACCAGTGACCTTTCAAACATTGCTATGTATAAATAATAATGTATGCATAAATAATAATGTATATTATGTCAAGTAGAGCAATTTTTAAAACATAAAAAAAATTTTTTAGAAGAAAACTGAATTTTATTACAGTACATTTACACATGAAATTCAGCTAAAATTGAGTTGTAAAGGGAGAGGGGTGGGGGATTACAAACTTGCAGAAGCTTAGCGATAATAGTATACAAATTCAAATTTTTCAATTATGCTAAGATATTAAGATTACATGTTAATTGAAATAGCACCTAAATAAATAACACGTATTAAAGAGAGTTTATTTTGATAGAATTTAACGGATCCGACAATAAGGAATATATATCATGTAGATTTTTGTAAACGACTTTGAACGGAGTGAATAGCTTCTAGAGAAACGATTCGTGACATTAAAGTTTATCTCACCTAGTTATGTCTGCAAATTGGTAATACCATTTATTAACTTAATTAAGAAGGAATTTCCAAGAATAAACCCAGGTTTCTCAAGTCACGGTAAGAATAGCAGAAACAATCTACTTTCATGAGGAGGTAAACCGACAGTCGAAATTGCCATGTGTAAAAACATTCATTTCGAACGGATTCTATCTATAGCAAGGAGACACACAATAGAAGCGTAAGTATTGGTCTGACCAGGCTCATGTATAGGCTTTTTGTAATGTAAGGATCGCTAAGCTCTTTGAGACTACCTAACTTTATTTCAAGATAGCTCAATGTACGTAGTCTCAAAACATAGTCTTTGATCGAATAAAACGCCTAAATCCATACGTTGCCCAATTTTTGTGAATCGCTCAAATCCTTATCAAAAGAGAGGAGGTAAGCACTATCGAATACTATACTAAAATCGTTAACATAGTGAATGTAAACACATATACCGAGACAACCGCCCTAATTGTCGAAAGCATACGTGTGATAAAGTCTGCTACGGCCAAAACAACAAGCTCTATTGGACACCAAAAATAAAAATTTGCATTTATAAACGGAAAAATAAAAATACCTTAACGCGACTGTAGATACATAAATGTGTTAGGACAAGGATTTAAGAATATAACGGGACCGACCTATAAACAATGAAGAGGAAATCTACAAATGCAAAAGAAAGAAAGCTTAGCAAATAAAATAAACAATCTCACAATAACTATTAATAATTCTATGGCTAAACAAACGACAGAATATTACCGAGCACATAAATCAAAAAGAAACTCTTGAGAGAGACAACAAAACAAAGAGATTAACAGTAATGGTGAGATATTTTTGTTTTTCTTTGAGTGAAATAATGGTAATGGCAAGAACCTTAAAGACATCTTCAAACGCAGTTAAACCAAAATGGTTTAATTTACCCTTTGCTTCTTTGAGGGTAAAACTATATATACATGCGCAGTTTGAATAAAAAACAATAAGAATTTTTCACTTTCTCAAAGCAACTCCATTAACCGAAAACTTTAAAATGCAATATATCCAATTTCTCAAAGACAAGTTGAACCGAAAAAATTGCTCTCGACAGCGAAAATTCGCTGGTAAGAGTATGAGGAAATTCTGCAAATGGGACTCAGCAAATAAGAATTTACTCTTTTTCAGATATGCATTCTTGCAAAGAGTTAGATGACTTCAGTCATAGATACCTTCTGGACTTCATTGACGAGATCTGTTTTTACTGTCAATTGAAGAGGTCCTTAAATAATTCATCATAAAAGTTGACGGGGATACGAATGTAATTAGGTGTGTCGCTCTTTACACATACCATAAAAGCATCGGTTCGTAACCTCACTATAAACTTAATTACTTTATAAAAATTTACTCTAATGCCGTCTGTGTTGATAATAGAAAATTAGAGGTCATTTTTGGAAAGACAATAATTATTGGAAAAGTTGAATGTCGCAGATCGTCATGTGACTAAGCAAATATCTGTATAAATATATTCGATCACGTAGTAAAAGCATGAAAGGAGAAAGGAGTAGATTCTCTTAATCTCAAATTCAAGGAACATAGCCTGAATGCGTCTTTTAAACCGACTCATGGATCCTACGTTTTGCAAGCCCTATCCATAAGAAGTCGGAACACTTTCTTCGTTCCTCTAAAAACTTTTGAATCGTATTGTTTCTACTTCCGATTTCGTTAAGCAGTAAGATGGCGTAATTCGTTCATCTCCTTAAACGGTGCTGTCTATTCAGCGGATCGATATTTCAACATTATACAAGCAAGCATCGATTGTTGACCAGTGTAACAGCATAACAAAAACGCTGAATCAACGTCTGAATTACTGGCTCGAGCAATTTGAAGAGTCAGCGTTTTTAAGGTAGCATTAAATATCATCTCTTATATGGCCAAGTTTTAAGATGTAATAAATTATGCCGGTTGTAATAAACTCACCTCACAGACGACGACGTGTTTTATTAACTGACATAGTCACACCGCGTCGAAAATAGCAGAAAAGGTAGAAAGTAGTTTTTACAATTTGATTAGATCTTATGGCCCTTTTTCGTTTTGACTCGAGAGATGGACGATGGTGTAATTTAAATGAAACGCAAGGAACATCTTGTTAACATGAACTCGTCTCTTATGATCACACATTGTTTGCCATTAGAAAAAACGACTGCAAATGGCATGATACACGAGTGAATAAACGAGAATAACTGATATCCAACAAGTCTGGTTTTTTGGCTGACAGCCGCGAACGGTATTTATGCGTTGGGCGTAGAACGCTACGACGTCCATAATAATGTGTGGATAATAGTCGGTACAATAAAAGTTGAATTGTGAAGACTTATTAAATTTACCATTCATCACAATTCCAAAGAAAAACAATGCCAAGATGTGTCAGGATTATAGAGCAATATAATAATTCAGCAAAGGCTCTATATGATAAATGCCAATCATCACTTGGGCTGTTCTCAGTTTGGTTCCCGGAAAGGGTTGGGCACCAGAGAAGCTTTATTCCGCATTCAGGTCCTAGTCCAGAACAGCAAGACGTTTTTCTTTGTTCCATAGATTATGAAAAAGCGTTTGACAACCGTAGTTAGTATTGGGCAGAGACGAAAGTTATGTAGATGTTTTTGTATTGGAATCAGAGAATATCTCAGTTAATAGTTTTTGTAGATAGAAACTTAGATTAAAATGCAACGAACCAAGAACTACAGAATTTCACATTCTCATAAGGAGCAAGTGAACAGATATGTAGAAAAAAATAATTGTAGCCGGCATCGTGAAACCATCCACATCTGAGTATAATAGCCCCAGTTTACTAGTGCTCGAAAAATATTTATATATGAATGATAACGCACGGAGATTAGTCGCGGAATTAACAAAAAAAACGATTACCCGACAGGTCTTCTTAGTCTTGTATACATTCTTCCAGTTCCAGAAGAAATTGGAATCGAATACCAGAAAGAGAAATAGATAAGCAAAAAATGCTCATTAAAAACGATAATAAATTCAACGCTACATGGAATTTCTTAATAGGATGAAGTATCGGCACGATGTCAACCTGGACCATCACGCCATGCCACTACGCGTAATCAGCGTCCCCCGGCAAGCCAACTCCGCGAACTGTGGCGTGTTCCTGCTTCGCAACTTGGAGATATACCTAAATCAAAACGAGGATGGCTGGGTCCCCCTCACCTTGCCGACGGCGTGGTGTCGGCGGCCGAAGCCCGGCCCACGCGAACGGCAGTAGCCGCAATGCTTTTGAATCTGGCGAGCGAGGGAGGCGGGCCCATACCAACCCCACGGAAGCACCTGGAACGAGTGAACCAGCGGAGGACGTGGTCCTGCTCATACTCAAAGAAGAGCCGATAACTGTACGGGCAATGTCAGTGGTCGAACAGCCCAGGGTGACCGCCGAAGACTATAGCCAGGAGCCCATCACACTAGGGCTAATAAAACCGCGCCACCCAGACGAGGAGATCGACAGCATCGAGCCCACTTAGGGCTGTTGAGCGAAGAGGCACCACCTTCACGGCTAGAATTCGGCAATAATGCCAAATGGGTCCCGCTGGAGGAGGATGACCCACACTGCCAATACTTGCGGGTAAAATACCGTACGTCAGGGAGGAGAAGCCGACATCATGATTTCCTGTCGGACGGTCCGAAGGTGGGGGTCCACTCCGCCTTTACATGCTCTCCAAGAGCGAGGGGGGATGAAAGGAAGCGTTTTGCATCTTTACTAAAAAAAAAAAATAAAAGCGACACCCATCACAGCATCACCCATCAACCACATCACAATTGAGTTGTTTTTCCACATTTGAAAATAAAGTGTTCGAGTTAAAAGCTGAAATCATCCCGAAACTGCTCAATTCTGGCAATTCAATACTCAACGGAACTGTTGAAAAAGCTATTGTTGCCAAAAGAGTCAAGAGTTGTCAATCCACAATAGATGTTGTAAAAGGAATAACTGGCTATTTCTCTAAACGGCCCCCGAAAATATGGGATTAAACCCCCATGGGCTTTAAACGTCAACTCTTGTAACATTGTGCAACACACTATTCCTTTTCCCAAAGACTTTTACAAACACCAGATGAATAGAATGGAAAACTTGCGGTGCATTAGCGAAAATTTGCAAAGATATGCCAAAATCAAAAAAAAAAAAAATGAACTACTATGAACAACTAGCAAAGCTGCTAAACAAAGAAGTTATTGAACACAAGAGTTTTTGTTTGGCTGCTGACACGTACTGCTACATGTACTTCATTGCGAAAAAAACACAATAAATTAAACACAAACGAAAAAAAAGAAACAAAATACAGCGCATTTTCACCAACCACTCAAGTAATCTCGTGCAGAACAACTCTAAAAAAAGTAAAAGGGCAGAAGTTCGTATCCAATTCATGAAACACGCTGTGCCCACGAGGTCATGCCGTTAAAGTCAACGACACGGAACAATTGGCAGTTCCCAGAACAAGATTCTGTACGCGTTCTATGCGTGGGTACGCTTTCTTCATCCAATCAATGAGCTTCCAATTATAGAGCTTAGAAAAAATCATACCCTGACAACGCATGCCCGGAAGGTCCCAGTGGAAAAAAAAGAATACTGAAATTTAACTGCGGGGGAAATCTTAAAAAAAGGTTTTCATTTTCATGTGCAAGTTTTTAAACAATATTAAGTCAATTGTACTTCTACTATATTATTTATTACATTTTAGCCATCCTCATCATATTCACCGTTTTCAGCTTCTCTTTAAAGATATTACGGAAGAACAAAAGTTTCCGAAGATATTAATGTTGATATGCCAATGCCATATATGAAGAAAATCGTTTTGAATCAAAAGGAATCTAGGAAAACTTCAACAGCCAGGGTTACTGGAATTCTTTGTTTTTAGACTAGCGGTCGAGAACAATCGTTCTTTTAAGAGGTGAAGAGTTTGTAACGTCCGCGAACAATTTAAGGTAGGGGATCTGTCAGTCTGTTTGCACCGAAAATGTCTCAATAACGGCATGCCGTTATGAGACATCGTATGATTTTGCGGTTCTTTGCAAATAGCGGCTAGCCGCTATTTACACAACAAACATTTCATTAAACTTCCTTTTTGATCCCGCACCGATCAAATCGGTCTCCCTCGTCTCTGTAGATTGTATTTGTTTAAATAATTCGTCTCTTGCCTGTAAGCAAAATTTATCTGTCTCGCATTCTCAAATCAAATCTCAAATGTCAAATCTGTCCCCATAAAATAAACAACGAAAACAAATGAACGAAATCTTGTAATTATCTTTTTTCCTTACTATTTCTCTCGCCATTACTATTAAACAAATAATTCATACTCTTAATAAAATTAACCCATAAGAAATCATATCGTATCCTAATAAATATGGAATACTTATAAAATAATTAGATCTAAAATTTATAATAATAAATATAAACCCTAACAAAAATATTAAATTTTGAACCATTCAGTATAATTTTTTTATAAAACAAATAGGAAAAATAAATAAAATAAATTTTAACATTATAAAATATTAAATCTTTGAAAATCACTCAACTTCTTAAGGAATAATATAAAATCAAGTGCTCAATCAAATAACTTTGTTTTCAAAAACGGATATACCATATATATACACATTATCCTACTTACATCCTAGAGCATATTCACTTAAGAACACAGAATTGTATTAATACAAATAATCTGTGCCAATACAAATAATGAGAATGAAAGAGCAAGCTATCGAATGGCTGCTAATTAATACCGCTTATTATAACGGTCAACATAACTTTTGTGATAATTACACCTATCACTGGAAAATAACTGAAAGGAAAGTATCCTTCATTTTGGTTAAAAAAAAATACTTCGAGATTAAAGTTAAAGCGAAGGAAAGTATCATCGATTTTTCTGGCTGCGAACAGACTCATGGGCAGCATTCTGTATTTAGCCTGGAGACGGTAAGTTGTTCTTTTAATATAGACCAATTTAGAGCAGATCGACAGCAATACATAGATCTCGTTATTTACAGCTATCTCCTCCTATAAGAGAAAACAGCTGCAAATTGAAAATAAAATAAATTCTAAACAAAATTGCTTACTTGCAAACAGCTGAACCAAAACAAAAAATTCGAAATTTGTGAAAGGTAATTCCTTTTTTTTTCTTAATTCGTCAAAGCTTGTAATCAATTGTATATCGTCAATCTTTCCTTGCATCGTCATAAACTTTTGCTATCATTGATAAAATGCAAAGGATCAATAAATCATAAAAACACATCATTCTACTGAATATATTGATTTTACAGCCAGCAAGACTAATCCATTTTACTAAACAAAACGAAAAAAAGGGTAAATAAAATATTCTTATTTAACACTAGATTTACCAGACCAGTCAAAATGACTAGTCGTGCAATTTCAATTCAAAATTCCCATTACATATAACATTTGCTTTCCGAAATGCTCTTATGACTTTTGTAGCTATAAGTAAGTTTTTAATATTAACATTGACGTTACGAGCAAACAGAAACAATACCGTGCATTTTAAAACCCATAAGGGACAATGCAAATGCAAGTACCGCCGCAAAGTAGTCGCCGCAAAACGATCACATAGGGCGAAATGACAACTTACGGTTACACTGAATAAGGCGAAAAACGGCAGTGTGTGTGCCTTACGGTGCCGCAGTGTATCGCTATATGCATTCACTTTGAAGTGCAACAAGAATTATGCAAATTCAGCATAATTCTTGTGCGAACAGAAAAACAAAAATTACGTCGCATTTCAAATGGCTGAGTATTGCTTTACGAAATGCAATATGATGCTAGGCGCCCCACTTAAAACAATTATGATTACGTTAGCATAAAATCACCTGTAAATTTATGTATAAATACAGCTCACAAAATTCAATAAAGACAATTGTAATTAACCAATTCAAAACAGCGTTTAATTCGCTAATTTTTGTAAGGCGTTCAATCCGACTAAATTAATATTGTATAGGGGCCGCTTCATGCCGATCTGAAGCCGAGCAGAGTAGGAAACTATTACACAACACTTAAGCCACATAGTTTAAAGATGTATAAGGAATCTTCCCAACATCAAAAAGAAATTTATTACAATATATTCTTTAGTAAGAAGCCTAAATACGAAGAAAGTGTCTTTGTTTCAACTTATTTTTATAGCGATCGTCAGCCCCTGAAAATGTCAAAAGGAAGAAAAATTTTAGCATATTTAGAAAATGCAACCAGCATATCTCTGGAATGTTTAGATGTAGAAAATCAATTATATGATAGCGACAGTGAATTTTTAGATAGACAAATTGATCCACAGGGGAGTGATGATAACGGTGCTATTATCGAGAGTAGTGATGAGGAAATTCTTGATGAAGACAATATAGATCGGTCAAGTGATAGTGATTGCGAAAATATTCCAAACAAAGATACGAGACGATACGTGCGATTCTCTTCCAGTTCTGAAGACGAGTGTGGAAGTGACGTACCAAATCAGGAAACTGAAATTGGGTTAGACGCAACTATTTGGACAAGAATTGAAGAAGTAGTTGTTGCTGGTAGATTACCAGTTCATAGTGCTTTCAAAAATGTCCACGGGCCATCGTCACATGATGAAAGAAGCATTATGAACGGGAATCTAAGTAGTGCGTTTCTATTACCGATTGATAACCATATTTTGGAACATATGCGAATTTGTACAGAGTTTCGAGTCTCGAGACTTGGGGAAAAACTGGACAATTACGCAAGCAAAATTGAAGGCATTTCTTGCAACATTGTAAGCACGTGGGGCGCAGGAAGGAAATACTTTGAGGCTTCAATATTTGTGGAAAAACAAGTGGGGACTATCATTTTTCTCCAGCACTATGAGTAGACGTGATTTTACTGAGATTCTGTGATACATTCGTTTCGACAATAGAAATCAGAGAAGTCAACGTTTGCAAACAGACAAATTCGCTTTAGTCTCAGCAAATTTATAGAAAATAGTCAAAATTGCTTCAAACCGGGAGCTTATATTACCGTGGATAAACAACTTTTCCCAACGAAGGCCAGATGCAGATTTACTCAGTATATGCCAAACAAACCCCATAAATTTGGCATAAAATTTTGGCTGGCGTCTAATGTAGGGACGAAATATGTGGTAAATGGCTGTCCGTATTTAGGAAAAGACGAGGCGCGAAATGTATCAACCCCTCTAAGGGAATTTGTCGTAATGAAACTTCTTGAACCGTATACCATGAAGGGTAGAACTGTAACAACCGATAACTTTTTTACAAGTATTCCTTTAGCGTTAAAATTAAGATCTAAAAATACTTCGTTGGTTGGAACAATCCGCGCAAACAAGAGGGAAGTGCCGAAAAATTGCAAACTGAAAAAAGACAACATGGCACGTTTCGTAACGGGCGTGAGTCGAAGCCACACGTTTATCTGTAGCTGTCTGAGTATTCATAGTTGGTTAGTCCGCGCACGAGTTGACGAACACAATCCATATCGTCAGCGATATCGATGGGTCCGAGCTGTAACGTGCGCGAACAAATTCAGGGAGGGTATCCGTCGGTCTGCTTTTGCCAAAAATGTCACAGTAACGACATGCCATTATGCAACATCGCACGATTTTACTAGCGGCTAGCCGCTAGCTATGCAAAAGCAAAGAAAAGAGAGTAAAATCATGCGAAAGAATTTTTTGGTGGTGGTTTTGCTTTTGAATGCTGATCGTTTTTAGGGGAATCGAAGTTCAACTATCCAAGCGAGCGGTCGAAACAAAGATGGGGAAGAAAAATTAAAGGAAAATTAATCAGAACTCTTTAAGATTATAATATTAAGTGAGAAATTGGTTTCTGAACCTTGACACGAGTCGTAAATCGGGTGGCTCCAAATGATCGGTGTCGAGGGATAGGCCGGTCCGCTCAAGTAGGGGAGTCGCAATCAGGGGAGAGCCGAAAACGACAACAGATTAACTGATCAAAATATCAAAAACGTATTATTAGACAATAAAGAGAGAACGCTCTGGCAAAACGAATAGATCGATGAATTGGAAGCAAAGTAAAAAAAGTGAACACAGCGAATAATTCTGAAAGTCAAACTATTCTTTAAACATTCTAAGAAAATATAAAATTCTTATTAATAACCAATAGAAACTTAAGCAGTGGGTTATGCAAAAAACATAAAATTAGTCAATCTGTTTTCAACTCTTGACTCAATCACATCACGCAAAGCGTTTCAGTAAAAATGTGCTCTTCATTCTCGTCAATGATAGTTGTTGTTCGCTTTGTAAAAGGAAAATAACAGCTGGAAATAATCCGTTGGTGTATACGCGCCCAACGTAAACCGAATACCCGAGCAATCCATCTCTTTGGTGCTTTCCTTTTAATTATAATGGAAGTTGGCCGCGCAATAAATAAATGGCGCCCAACGGATATTAAAGACCCTTTAGAAAACTAATTTAATTTTTGCCTTTTTGTTTTCCATTTGTAACCAAGCACATGCATAACGTACACATGTACGTATTTACATATATATATATATATGCATGTATGTGCGTATAGGTGTATATAAATACGCATTGGATACAAAGCTATCAGTTAGCATTTACCTCAATAACAACAACAAATCTCAAATCATAGCTTGGCCCTTGTGCAACGTTGGTCGCATTATAAAATGGCGCCCAACGTGAATACCCAACATTCATTGTAATTGTCAATTTGAATTTCAATTTTGATACAAGTTGGCTGCCCATCAAAAATAAAATGGCGTCCAACGACAATTTGAACCGTTTTAAATTTTTAAATAATTTTATTCCTTCCCTCTTTCGTTTTCTGCTTTTTTAAATTTTTACGTAGACGTTGGTCGCTACAATAAATAAATGGCGCCCAACGCTGCACAAACCCGGTTTAATATTTGAAACAATCTGGTTGTTCTCGCTTTATTAAATTAACAAGAAACGTTGGTCGACCATTTCTGTGGCAAATGGCGCCCAACGAGGGGCCCGAGGTTTATTGCCGGAATAGAACACAATTTCAAATCAACTTTAATTAATTGAACTTTATGAACGCGAGATTTTGCTAGACCTTTTTTTTTCTTGTTTCTACACAACTTTGTTAGCACACACAGAGAATTGATTTTCAAAGTGCTTCAGCTTGTCTTACTATATTCGAAAAAAATTGTTCAATTATTAAAAGCTTGTAAATACAAGAAAAAAAAAGATAACATGTAAACTTAGAGGGCAATCATGTATCTAAAAATCAGCTCCCAATGAAAGAGTAAAAAACCAGAAAAATAACAGCTGATTCTTCTCTCCGATAAATAAACGAACAAATCAACTATTAATAGACGATAGTTTGTGAATAAGTTTTCAAAAATGATCAATTAATTATAAAAAAAAAGTGCTTAAATAAAGTAGTTTTAGTGCATTTTTTAAATTGACGGAGCTAACAATTGTATTATTTCTTAAAACAGTAGATCAGTTTTTCGTGTTCACACTCTTTTATTTCGCCGCCACAATGATATGTAACGATTCTCCAAATTATACACATTGATTGCTTATTTTTCGGTGACCATATTTAAAAGTTTTCTAACTGAAAATCGAATGGTAATTACGATTAAAACGAGAATTTAATCTTGCGTACGCAAAAGGGTTTAAAAGCAAGATTATTGAAAATGTTTGGGTCCGTCTTGTTTTGCTTTAGAGAGTTTTTTATGTTCTAGTTTAATAAGAAGAATTGTTAATCTTTGCTTAAATTGTTATCGTTTTTAATAACTAAGTAATTAAGGAAGAGATCTTCGGTAAACATACATAATAAATGTACATTACAACATAACAGATATATTGTCATTGTCAATAAAGACAAATATTATATAATAGAAGCATATAATCATTACATTTTACGAGTCGCCCTCGTAAAACAAAAACGCACTATGCGGCAGGGAATTAAGATAAAAATTATAAAATACATGCAAACATGAAAGATTTAAATATACTAGGCAAAATATGATATTTATGAAGGCATTATAAAGAAAAAGAACTCGAGCCGCATGAGTTTAATTATTGCCATCGACGTGACTAGTCGTTCTAGCCTGTTTTCATGTTTTCTTGAGTAATCCTTTGCATACAAGATTTTAAATTGGATATTAAGACTAAGCTTGATATTGCAGTAAAGACAATATTTAATAATATAATTCGATATTCATGAAAGTGCGCTACACAACTATGTCCGAACCGTGATGCAGACGAACTCAACAACGCTGAACAGGTTATAGCGGAGGCGCCCGACCAGGGATTGCTACCAGGTACTTTAACCAGAATCCCTATCATAATCAGCCTGTTAGAATGAACAACAATAATAGTCTGAGAAACTTGAGCCAAAATCTCTAAAAGACACAATCCCAAAAACTTCGTAATCGGGAAATGTTGAACTCGTGTCTTCGAACCATCGCTATAATAAAACGTTTCTCTTTCTAGCTTGAAATACAGAAGCATCACCATCGTTGTACTTTACCCTGTTAGCATTGGCATTATGCCCAGTAATCGTACGGCCGCGGTATATTGGAAAAATAAAAAATAAATAAAAAATTTGGTTTTAAAATAAAACGGTCGATTCGATCGGTTTTGTTAAACGTTTATGTTGAAATCCTATAGGAATATTTGGTATTGAAATGGCAAATCAATATGCACAAGTGTATAGTGAGAGATGCTGTATACAGATGGAAAGTCTTGATCTTTGAAGGTATATGGCAGGTGATTATGCAAAACATGCTTCCGTAGGGGTAAAAACCGAATGGATCAGAAATAATCAAAAGGCTTTCCCCAATATAATTCTAGCTATAATGCCATCAAGATTCGCAAGAAGGCGCTTGGCTTATGTGAGTCAAATTGTATGTAAAAGACACTGGCGTAAAGAAATTGGGGAAAGTTAAAATAAAAGTCAATAAAAATCCCTCGAACGACTAAAGGAATTTCGTTAAAATGGCAAAATATGATATTTATGAAGGCATTATAAAGAAAAAGAACTCGAGCCGCATGAGTTTAATTATTGCCATCGACGTGACTAGTCGTTCTAGCCTGTTTTCATGTTTTCTTGAGTAATTCTTTGCATACAAGATTTTAAATTGGATATTAAGACTAAGCTTAATATTGCAGTAAACACAATATTTAATCATATAACTCGATATTCATGAAAGTGCGCTACACAACTATGTCCGTACTTTCTCTCTTAAATAAATAATCTGTAACGAACCGTGATGCAGACGAACTCAACAACGCTGAAAGATGGAAACAACAGGTTATAGCGGAGGCGCCCGACCAGGGATTGCTACCAGGTACTTTAACCAGAATCCCTATCATAATAAGCATGTTAGAATGAACAACAATAATAGTCTGAGGAATTTGAGCCAAAATCTCTAAAAGTAACAATCCCAGAAACTTCAACACAAATTATCGTAATTTAAAGACTTTATATTTCATATATATACATATATCAGATACCCGATAATTTTTTAACCATTTTATTTGCAGGATGAAATAAAGAAGAAGTAGTCATTTTCGCACAATAAAAAAATTAAATGATACAATAACGGTAAAAGAGAACACGTTCGATTACAGTGTTGATTATATATCAGTAATGGTGTTGTGGTTTTAAGAGCCATACAATTCGAATATTTTAGCAAAAAGAATTTTATCATAGACAGGACAGGAGTAGGCAATATTAAATTAGTTTCAGCCATTCCATTGGCAAACGTCTTGCCCGTTTTACAACTACATGCCAATTTCGTTAACTGTACTATTCAAAATCGTTAACTTGTAAAAACGAAAGCAATAATCACAAGAAAGTTAGTAGAAGCATTTCCCGAGTATATTTAAGATATGGAATTTTTCTTTTTCTTTTTTTAGAGAAGATACAAGCATTCAAAAGTTAAATAAAAATATACCAAGTAATAGTATAATAAAAAAAAAGTGTTGAAAATTGGCACAGGCGGTTCGGACACCGAGACATGAACGATCTACGCGAATAAGAAAATAAAACATGATATGTGATTTAGAGATGAAATTCATAAAAGATTTTAATTATACAACCGCTGTTCTTTGTAAAAGTAAACCATATCTGTAATTGTGGCATATGACGTCGAAAGACTTATTGGAGCAACTCTGTGCGCGTATAGCCGTGTTTTGCATCTGGTCCTATAACACCGGCTATTTATTTGGTATCAATTGGTGCACCTGCGTATAATTACTTATGTGTTTAATGTGTATAATTACTTATGTCTTTACTTGTAATGCGTCATTTAATAACAAAGTTCAAATTTAGAACAATAGCGCTATCTATAGTCATTTGAGATACCTCTAACGTCGTTGTCACCACTGTCAACAAACGGCGGAACAGTTTGTAACGTCCGCGAACAAATTCGGGGAGGGTATCCATCGGTCTGCTTTTGCCAAAAATGATTTTTCTGTTTTTTGCAAAATAGCGGCTGGCCGTTAGGTATGTAAAAGAAAAGGGAGAGAGAAAAAGTGTGCGAAGAATTTTGGTGGTGGCGTTTTGATGTTGATCTTTTTACGAGGAGAGGAGTTGAGTTGCGGAGGTCGAAGAGCAGTGATCGTGTGCTGAGCAGTGACACATTAACAGAATTAAATTAAAGTAAATTACCGCTCAAGGCTTAGGCTCGTTTTATTATAAAACCAAATTTGGCATCGATGTCACTGATCAAATGGCGCGAAAATATACGGTGAAATCAGGTTCCAGAAGCTGGCCACTTCAAGTGTTTTTTAACATTTTAGATTTGGCCGGAATAAATAGCTGGATACTGTACAAAAACACAACAGGAGAAAATACCTCACGGAAAGACTTTCTGTTTCGATTAACAGAAGAACTTGCTTTAGATTATCATACTTCAAGGCAAAATCCACACGAAGATGGTATACCAACTACAAGTGGCACGTCTTCTGTACCAAAATGATGTCAAATAGGATATTGCAATAACAATAAGAGAAATATTACAAATATTACAATATTATTACAAATATTTGCTATATATGCAAAAAAAGTGTATGCGGAAAGTCTACACGCAGCAAAATCTACATATGTAGAAATTGTGACTAACAAAGTGTTTTGTTGTTGGACAATGTCTATAAATTCATTTATCTATTACAATTAATATTGTTCAACTTTTTTTGTCATTATTTAAGAGTGAATAAAGACTGGAAGCCATAATAGGCATTTTTCCGTATAGACCACTCATTTTGACTGGCATTGGTAGAAATAGGTATATTTAGATAGCTGGAAAATCTAATGTTAATAATCAAATAATGTTGAGAAATATATACACATCAGGTGGAATGGTTCTTTTCCTCATATTATATTATTTGGTAATAGAGGAACATGGCGATTGGTGGAAAAGGAATCTTATAAGACGTATAAGGGCTCTGCTGGATCCTTCAATTCCCCCTACTCTATTTACCACAACAACAATTCTTTACTATTAAACTTGTAAACACAATTACATACAAAAAAATGTAATTATTACTTAATTGTTTATTTCCTGTAATTATTATTTCTTTTCTGACAACGCGCATATGATTTCGAAACAGAAAGAAAAAATAATAAAGGGGAAATGAATAATAAAGAAATAAGGAATCATATATTTGCTTAATCTATTAACTAAGAGGACATCCTGAGTAAAATTAATAAGAGGCATTCACGAAGACCAAAAAAGGACTCGGTTAAAAATATATCGAACGCGAATTTCTCATCAAGCAGGAGCAAAGCTGATTTTTTGAACTTTACAAGATAAGCTAACGAAATTATCTACACATACGCATTAAAATCCCGCAAACGTTAGATTACAATCTGGCAACCTCGACGGGATCGAATGTGCTTGTTGAAAGCGCAGCAAAAGTGTTACAAATCTTACAAATTTTTAGACAACAATAACTTGGTGGTTTTCACTACTGCATACAATATTTGGATTGATTGTTTGTCTGTTGTTCTATTATTTTCGGTGCTGCGCAGGGGTTATTGAAGTGGTTTTAGTGCAGGGCACTGCGGTTTTGCGTAGTCTGGATTCTTGATTTAAAAATTTGCAATAGCGGAGAGTCTGAACTTATGCAACAAATGCAAGCGTTCTATTCGTGGTGAAACCGTGATCCATTGTCAAGACGTAGTTGGCAAGGTGTACCGCCAAACCGCTCCCTGTTGCGCGGTTGGTAAATCTTCGATCAATGTACTGGCTAATGACAATTTCGTCCAGTTTGTGTGTCACTGCTTAACTTATGTTCACAATGTAGTTTCTATGTTACAGCAAACTCGCGACGCAGACTTGAAATAAGCTTATCTTTTATTATACCGAAAATGATTCGCAATCGATTTAAGCTTGTTTGTTCATGTATTCTTATCTTCAACCTACAGGTTGCCATTTTGAAGATATTTTGATGAAATTTGATATACTGACGTGTTTCGGCCCAACTACAAACACTATTGAAAATGGTTCGAAACGAAACACTTTTTCGGGGACTTTTCACATGGCACTTTAATTTAATGGTGGATTGCGGCCACTATGTATAATTGTTATTAATGTTTTTTCAATAATCAAACATGAAGCGAGTGATAGCCTACTTCTGGTTGTATCTAGATGCACTTTCCGTAACGTAGGAAGTATGTCGTCTCACGCTTACGTGCAATTCAGACCACTTGCGTTAAGTGCCGAGCTGCCATTAAATTTTATACCCTTTCTATTACAAATAAGTTTGAAATTAAGCAACTGAAGGATCAATTGCTTTCCAGTTTCGTCTTCGTTACTGCTTATCGCTTAGTTAATTCTATAAAATCTTTTAAAAGTGTACAAGGTTCTATAGGAATCTTAAAAAATAGATTTTGAGGAAGCTTAGAAACATAGGTAAGTTTGAAAATCAAATAAAATAAATATTAGTCAAAATTTCATAGAAAATTCGTCGAAGCCATGTTGTTAGGATTTGTATACATTTTCTATTTCGAAAAACTACACCTACTTGCCGGGTCGGCCACTTTTCTTTTTTCCTTTTGTAGGTTGTTTCGCGTGGGCCATCCTTAATAAAATTCTCGAAATGGCAACAATTTTTTTTTCTTTTCTATATTCTGTCTATATCTGTAATAAAAATTTTCATAACAAACAAATTGAAAATTGAAAATTTTGAACATTTGAATCATTTGAATTGAAAATTCGAAATTTCCCTCAACAAAAAAAAAAAAAGATATTTAAAATATTAGGAGCGAATATTAACATGGCAGAGTTTGATGAAAAGCAGCTTATAACGCAAGTGACTACCAAGCCGGTCTTATATGACCGGCACTGTCGCGGGTACAATAAGACCTCTTTGCGCAACAAAGCTTGGACGGAAATAGCTGTCGCGATGAATGCACCAGTAGATGAGTGCAAATCAAAATGGCGCTCTTTACGTGGCTCGTTTATAAGAAGCTATAAACGAAATCAAGTTCTAGCGCCATATTACAATGAGTTGAGATTTTTATTACCACATCTCGCCCCACAAAGGTAAGGCAGTATGTATACAGGAGGGAAATCTTCTTCTTAGCACTTCCCATTTTTTGAATACTTTGTGAACAACACAATTTTAGGTAAGATTGTAATTAGCATAACCTTGCGAGTGAAGGAATCAATAAGACTCTTTCGGAAATGAGCCATTATTTCTTAAAAGATTCTTATCTACTGCCAATTTGATGAAGGAAAGACATATACGCTACAACATATGTTTGCACTTTAGAAGTTGCTTCTTAAGAGAAATCGCAAGCTGTCACAACATATTTTAAAACATTTGAGTCGTGTACGCGTGAAAATAAACTTCGCGAATCACTCCATCGCTTATATGCGATCGTAGTTAACAAATTTATATTTTTGGGTTGCAATAGCCATCGTAAACTGCAAAAATATTCTTTGAATAAAAATTTCTACATCTTCATTTAGTCCAACTAAAAGACAGCTCCCTAACAATTCGACTACTGGTTACGGGAATGCAAAGCAGTATATTCGCTTATAAATTAGCGGATGATTAACCATACATATCCACATATCTGTACATAAAATGAAAACGCAAAATTGATTATTTCAAATACTTAGCGTAAGGCAATATCCATTTTCATCGCAAGTGAAAATTATATATAAACATAATCCCTTTTTTCGAAACCTCTATGTTACTATTTTCAAAATATTCTTAAGTTTGTACATAAGCAATTAACACTTCTTGATAATAATTTAATTAGGGTTTTGTGGGCATTTTTGTAATTGATTAATATACTCAAACTTAATGCCGTATTGCAATTGAAAAGTAAATGCAAAAAGATTACCTGGAAGTTGCCGGCAAACTTGGAACAAAATTGTTCATTGCAGAAAATGCAGCTACTGACTGTTGAATGTTTGTGAAGATTACCGATAATGCAAAGTTCAACAAATTATCCATAGCTTTTTACGCAGAGAAACGAGTAGTTGAACAGTCAGCCGGAGTAGAAAAATATACAAAAGTGCTGGAACTTACTTGGACTTATATTGCGCTATTGGGGATCATACCAATCGACGCGGAAGTCCACAAGTTTTACTCTTCTCCACAAAATTTTGAACGCTTCTATTTGAAAAGAAGAAGACCTTATTATAAATTTTCGTAAATCTCCGAGAGGCATTACCTTTATTCTCCAAACTTCACTTTTCATTGCTGTTGTTACTTGGCGTCATTAATTTAAATTGGACCCAAAATCAACGCTTTCACTACTGCTTCGTTTCTTTGTTCAAATGATTTTCATTTTTTTATATGATTCAGTGACCACACATAAGCAATATGCGCAATTACTTGCTCTCCTAGAAAAGTGTCTGGTGCTAAAATCCTCTTAAGCTCATCATCAATTCTAGAAGGGTTACGTCAACACGGGACTTAGATAGAAGGACAATAAAATTGCAGCTTTGATGTTTCATCTGAAATCATAAAATTTTTAAAATAACTTCAATCACCTTTCAAAAAGCATTTATTAATAACCCCTAGTTTTGAACTCGCCACGGCATCGGTATGATTGCCGCACGCTCTTATCGAGAATTAAACTCTTCCCGTAATAAATTTTCTTTTGATTTCACGAATCGCCCTTTTCCAGACAAGCAATGATAGTTAATTATTAATAAAGATTTAGGACATTGTTTTAAGCCAATTTATAGACCACATTAATCATTAAAAAAAATCGCCTGTTTCCAGCGTATTCTTCAGATTTCTCTTTTTATTGCGGCTTTACAACATTCCAAGAGAACTTTATACGCATCCTGTATGGCGTAGTGCACATCGTTTGCCAAAGTGTTCTAAAAGCAAAACAACTAGCGTATAACTTGATTAACATAAAGTACCTCAACAGACGGAGCAGACCCAGAAAGTATTAGAGCTGCAAGAATAATATTTGTGCCTACACAACTGTAAATGAAACAGGAACCGATTTAGGTTAACTTCGAACTCAAACTATGAGAAAAAAAAAGTATGAATACGAAACTAATTTGCCTATTCTAGACAGACTTTTGGGGTAAGGGTGCGTTCGCCCGGCGGATAAATGGAAAGATCCCGCAGAATCGGTTCGCGCTCATAAATTGTATGAAATCACCAAATCATGCTTCTATGCGTAAAATAAAATATTTGACAACGCATCGCCTAGAAATAAATCCTATTGACTCCTACTCCTTATATGGATTTAGACATGTTCGAATATAATTGCTTTGCTAACTTTACGCCTGAGAATAGTGTCATAACAAATCTATAGTACTTGGGGTAAGACAAGCGATTTAAAAAAAAAAAAGCATTTGTTTGATAATGAATATTAGAAAAAACTGCATTATCCAATAACGAGATCTCTGCGCCAAAACTTCGGCTGTGAGAAAAACCATTACATAATAGCTGACCGATCGAGCGAATGAAATAGGTTGGAAACAATTCGCAAAACGTAACGACGACAAAATATATAACATATCAATGTACAAACCCAATGCACTAAACCTAATAAATAAATGAATGCAAACAATAGTAGAAACATTGACATAACGTAAACACAAATAACGGTAGCAACAACAAAGTAAGGCAAATGCCGCAGCAATATCACCACAATCAGCAACATCTCGAAATCATCGAAAAGCAATAAATATCCATACGAACAACAGCAGCAATGACAATACCCATGGCAAAATAAATGCAATAGACCAATGGGAGTAAAGACAGAGGGCAGTAACACCAATAACGATAATCAATAAAAAGGAAACAACGCAATCGCAGTCACAACAACAACAACAACAACAACAACAACAACAACATTACAGTTGAAACAGCAGCACAGCAAATAAAACAGCGGCATAAAAATATAACACAGAACTAAACAACATTATAAACATCCATGCACTCAGGGGTTTTGTCCCCCCAAAGCCAAAATGACAAAAGTGTTCATACCCATCCTCAGATCCTGTCGATCACCATCTGCACTATAAGTAGATTAGGGTGTAGCCACATATAGTGAGGGCTTGATCGGTAAAGCCATAATACTTATCGGCCGGATCTGCACTTGCGGCTGTATCCAACATTAGCCCATAGCACAAAACTCCCTACTCGACTGAAATTAACAGCCATTGTGAGTAAATTTAGATTTGACCACTCCACTACTACCCGCGGGTTAGAAACGAATTTTTACACGCAATTTTGAACTGATATATTCACTATTAGTAAGTCGAAACAGCGATCCACATGATTTCCAATTGTGTGATATGTACGCGCAACGAAATATCAGTGTTCCATTGCCAGCAACAATACAGAACTCAAGATTGCTAATCCACCTCTCTGTGGGTGAAATTCATTATCCGGGCACACATTTCTTTCGGGTTTGTTTATAGACGCCTATACGCAGATAAAATGTTTTCCTCTAATGGCTTTGACGCCCTATCACGATAATATCTTCTATTCTATCAAATTTCTCCAACAGAGAAATCGTGATTTTTGGCAATTTCAATAGGCAAACATGGAATGCCAACAGATATTCGCCACTTTGACAGAAGTAAGATCATTTCCCTAGAAATTCCAAAACAATCGACAGAGTATGGAATGATACTCTTATGCTCTGAATTCAAGCTGATTGCCTTCGGCGTCGACACCATTTTCGTTCGATTTATATCATGGTTCTCGGACAACGATTCGATAAGGGTTGTAATTGACGGATATTTTTCAAACAAATCCCACTTAAATGCAGGTATAGCACAAGGTTTCGTTCTGTCCCCCTTTCTTTTCCTCCTGTTCATTAACGACCTACTGGGCATAACAGAAAATCCTATCTAATCGTTTGCTGACTGTAGCACCTAGTGTGACTAATTTTCCTTCAGGAAGAGACAATGCAGCAACGAGATACAGAACAAACGCTGCATGATGAATGAGGCACTCGCTTATATACAAATTTTTCAGAGAAAGTGTCCTACAGAGACAAAAGATTCAATTCAAAAGATTGAATCCTTCACAAGGGCTACACGGCTTTCTTAGCATTCTCAACCACTCGTCCTCGAGTTACATATAACGACACGTCGTTTCTTAACCGTACTGATCGTTTTTGTGGGAACCTACCAACAGTGGTCTTTCCTGATTATCTGATCTCTCCATTTTCAAATCGAACGTTCACAAACACTACTGTTTTCCCCCACCCCTCTCTTCCTACAATCCTTCGCAATCACCAGCCTGCCCACACCTATAATGGACATCTCCTGAATGACTGGTCATAGAAAAATAATCAAATATTTCTTTTTACTTTTGCGGTAAAAAAAAAAGAAAACTGATAGTCTTAAAAACCCCGAATTTTGTCATATTTGATTTTTCCTTGTAAAAGCGGAGTGATATGTACTACTACCATAGCAGTGTGTACACAAAATCTACAATGGATGTACGTGCTCTATTCTAAAAGCGTATTTCAAAAAAATGTTAAAAATAGTTGTGGAACAAAAAAGTCCGCGTTTCTTTAGCTCATTTGAAGCTTACGTCTTACGCAGAGTCCCGTGATGTTCACAAAAATATTTTATATTTTCTAATTTAGACGGACTATCCTTCAAGATCTAAATGTTTTGATGCTAACTAACGGGAAAGCTGTCTTAATAGAGTTGGCACACGTTAGGGCCAGTCGTTTGAAGAACTACCAAAAAATGAAATGGAAAGCAACGGTAGTGAAATAACCAAAAAAAAATACTAGTTAACAGGAATGGTATTAAATTTTTAGTTCTTACCTTCGCTGAGGTGCAAAATATATATTCAAAGCAGCTTGCGTTCTATCGTTACTAAGCATAAATGCTAAAAACGAGCGAGTAGTTCTACTCCCAATGCACACGTCGCATTGTGGCAATGCTCCTTTATCTTTAATTAAACGAGATCACTCAAAATTATTGTACAGTACTGCTTGAATTTGTTGATTTGTCTTTAACTTTCATTTTGTATTCAATGTCTTCGCACTTTACATGCTGTACGTAAAATTCTTCCCTTATCTCATCAAAATTTTCTTTGTTCATAGAAATCGACGTTAATGCTGCTTTTCATTGCGAACAATTTTCACTTTTTTGGTTAGCAGTGTCTGCTAACCGTTTTTACCAGACATAACATTGCCATTGTCTTTTTGCCACTTTTTTTTTCTTAATGGTCTTTTTCAAAATTTCTTTACAATCTCTTTGAATTTCGAAAATTCAACAAATTCGAACAAAAGTGACTAGTTTTTTCCGTGCTTATTGAAATTTATGTTTTAGAAAATTTGAAGTTGGTCGACTTTCTACTTTTTTCCGTTCGTAGTCGCTTCAATTTCACAATGACCGGCGAGGTACACTTAATTTTTACACCACTTTTTCATTATTTTCTATTTTCCTTTTCCCTTAATTGAATTTAAAGCGTTCCCACTTTCCAATAGTTTTATTAACACGTGCAAACTTCTTCTGAAAGAATAACTTTTAACTCAAGAATATTTCTTAACTCAACGCCGAATATAATATCAGTGTTGCCGCAATTTGTACTTATTTTTACATTCAAGGGTATAATTACCTCATAAAAGGCATTTATATGTATACGTATCCCGATATTTTTTTTCTTATTTCAATAAACCTAACAGATTTTGTAGGAAAATTACATTCCAACAGAATGATAAAATAATATGTATATCTTTATAAAGATAAATATAACTTGGTACTCGAAGCTGCAGATCATATCGTGGAACGTTTGTAGTTAGGTACGACAACCATACTAATTTTATCGATTTGTTATTACTGTTGCAACGTTTCGGTTAAATATAGATAAAACCATAAAATAATACCGTAACAAACTATATAGGAATTAAATTGCCAAAGCCGATTTCACACACTTGAAATGAAGACTTCGATATATGATAGTGAACAAAGAGTTAAGAAGATAGAAAGGCTCTTCTTTCGTCTTTTTTAGATGTAGATCTAACAATCAATTAAAACTATCATACCCAGAAATTTAATTTTTTCCCAATCCAGCTTTATAAATATAATAAAATTTTTATAAACGAATTTTTAACTAGCCCATAGACACACAGTGTTAAATTTTGCAAACTGTGAAACCGTCTATCTTTTTTTTATTTATCAATAATAAGGAAAATAAAATGCTTGAAAGCCAATCAAAACATTCGTCAGAGTATTCTGGAGAATCACTTTGTTTTGATAAAAATGAATTTTTAAAGGTGATCAACGTCTGCAACTTTTCGTATTTCTTAATGTATTCTCGACTTCCATCTATTTTATAGGCAAACTTTTGGGTTGATGACTTTTTACATAAAAATCGTAACGTGTCCAGTTTGGAATTATTACGTGACAATTTGAATTTATATTTGAAGAGATTACGAGGTTCAATGATCGATTTAATCATTGAATGTAAAACTTAAATGTAAACATACCGGGTTCGGGCATTCAGCTTTAAATGTTCCAACTATGATTCGTAGAAATCGCTTCTCGTCATTAAATCCCAAATTTAACATCAGAAATCAGCCAAAAGGATTATCTTCTCCAAAAACGATGGGTAATAATTTAAATTTAATACAAACCGAGATTACGACACCCGAATTAGGGCAGTTTGTTGACAACGCAATCGAAACAAGCACACTATGCAAGAGGAGGAAATACTTGGGTTTAAGACGTCCTCGTCCTAATCCGAAGAAATAACAATGACATGATGAATGAAGAAGCCTGGAGTATAGCTTGGATGTAGCGAGTATAATAGAGGTACAGTTTTTCCAAGCATGTTGTAGAACTCTTCACCAATGCTTTTTTTTCTTCGTTTCAGGTGCTTTCATTTACATCTAAATATCTAATGTTTCAGTTGCTGTTAATAGAAGATTATGGCTTATCGAAAAGGAGAACATGCTAAATTCTTTATAATGAGCAATCATCAAGGTTAAAAATTAAGTTTGAATTTGTTTTAAAAAAAATCAGTATATGTATGCGAAATTAATCAGAGTTTTTCTACTGTAATATTTTTTATTCAAATTATACACTTACTTACTTACTACTATAATATTTTTTATTCAAATTATTACAAGAATTATGCACTTACTTACTTAAATAATAAATCTTCTTGTATACATATATAAAAAATTGTTTCAATTACTCTTCCTTTTCTTCGCCATATCCCCCCCCATCAAAAAAAAAATTTTTGTATTTGCAATATGAAAATTAATTTTACTTTTATTGTATTTTCATTTTATTTATTAATAAAAATAAACTTTAATAAATAAAACTTAGCCTTATGTGATATTAAGCATTTTTGCCTTATGGAATTATTTTGTTTAATTGCTTAAATTTTTGATTAACCGAACAACTACAAAAAAAAATATAAATATAGGCAAAATTCCGGACATTTAAGCAAAAATAGGAAGAGCAAACATAAATAAGAACGAAAAGCACAATTTTCACCCTCTTGCCGAAAAGAGATATAGAATATGTGAAGAGAATGTTTTTCTAAATAAACAGAATTACCAACTTTACGTATTTCTTTAGATATTGCCATTAACCCGAAATACACATAGCAATGTTATCTGCATATGAACTAAATGATTAATATAATATATTGGCAATAATGGATCATGCTTCGAATCTAATTCCATGCTGTAAGCTCGAAATTTAACATCGGGTTGTTTTCATCTATTATCACTTTTTCTTTGACTTTAGCTTGTTTACGGGCGTTACTCCGGCCGTTTTTATCTTCGTTCTTTTATTTTTTGGATATGGAGGAGATGTGGACTGTATTAATGAGGTACGGGTTATATGTCCAGATAAAGATTATTTTTTTATTCTCTTAGAAGATTAGTACTCCAGCAAAGTAAGAAATGAAAAGTGTTAGATATTTGGGTTTTTTTTAACATTCAAAACGAATGGCAATACTAATATAGAAAGTTAACAACTAAGGAGGAGTGGCAACGTTAACGTTTATTAACTTTATTATTAATATAGTAAATAATAAATTTTGCAAACTGTGAAACCGTCTTATGAGTTAGGAGTCTAGGCAATACTGCCACATTGAGAAAAACAATTGAGAAAAATTGGATTATTGCATAACTTTCTATTTCTTTCACATTTCGCGAAAGAATTATTTGACTAAATAAAATATTTTTTAAAAATATACTACGGATTTTTGATTAAGTCTATCAACACGTTTTTCAAACAATATAATTTAAGTGTACTAATAATATAAAAATAATTTCAAATGCTTATATAATAGCAGTTTATTTTAAGTAAAAAAAAAAAAAAAAAAAAAAAAAAAGAAAGCTTTGGTACAATAATGGGCATCAATCATTTACATTTTCCCACGTTGAACGTATTAAAACTAATTGTTCCGTAACTTTGATAAGAGTTCTACCCTATATATATCTAACTGTTTTAAAAACAATTGAACGCGACTCATGCTCAAAGTATTCATTTTAGTTATTGTATATTCTGTATTTTGTTTACGTTTAAAAGGTTCCAAGCGCACACTAGCTCGTTGGTAGGAAAATATGCCAGCCAGAAAATTCCAAAGCGTTATCTCTGGCCAAAATATTTTGGCAAAATACAATACAGTATATGTTAACTAAAAAGAAATAATTATGAAAATGGCTTAAGGCTTATATTTCACCAATAAAGCCTACCTGCCACATAAGGAAATCACTTATGCGAGATTCGCCGGATGTTCGAAAAAGTAAATCAGGCGGCGTTGAAGACCTTGTATATAGACATTGTTCTAGTAAATGCTCATTAATGTCTTGCTCCTCTAACACATTATCTCCTTCCTTCAATATAGCTTCTATGGCTTGGGTTATCTCGTCCCTGGATGTATAGGCAAAAGCAACATTCAGGAAAAGTTTATTGTTTTTCTCAGTTTCTAACATTACTTGCGCCATCAAAGATTGTAAGTCTTCCGGTAAAAGGCTCAAATTTCCTATTATTCTAACGCGAACTCCATATTCATGCAGTTTTGTACGCTCTTTCAATAGGTTTGTAAATTTTTCACGAGCTAAATTTAATAAATCATCTACCTCGTCTTCTGACCGTTTGAAATTTTCTATACTAAACGCAAATGTTGTTACTTCCCTTACGCCCATATCCAAACACCAGCGCAAACAATCGGCCAATTTATCAAATCCGCGGGAGTGACCATCAATTTTACGTATATGTTCTAATTTAGCATACCGCCGATTACCATCCATGACAAATGCAACGTGATCCGGCAAATGACCACCCGATCTAATGACATTCATAGCCAACTTTTCATACCACGTATATTTATAATCAGATACCCAAGACATAGTAAGTACTTGTTGAAAACTAACGACGAGCAATACTGCGATTGACGATTGAAGAAATATGGCGCCGTTATAGAAATCAGTTTAATTCTTTAAGATCCACTTGAAAGAATTTTTTCTACAAAATTATTTAGTTATCACGAAAACATTTGTATTTCTTTTTTATTAAAATAGAGTTGCCAACACATTGACAATTAGATGCCAAGGATTTAATTGTAGGTATATCTATACCACTTCACTTCACACTTTGTTGATTGGTTGTCCTCCTTTCCAAATAGCAGATCGTTTTACGAATTTGAGAGGACGTATAGAATGCAATGGGTGGTGTACGAATTCGAACGAAAAACACATTAATATAAACATCATTATTTATTATGAATTATTAATTATATAATAGCTCAACTAGTTGGGAAAGTAACGTTTCGTAATGTAATTATATACATGACTATATAATGACTAATATTTAAAAAGCTAAGTATTACTAAAATTCGAAAAAAAAAGAAAACTAAAACTCGCTTACATAGAGATTTAAGCGAGGCCTTTGATCGAAATACTCATAAACTGTTATTACTATATTTAATAAAGTAATAAATATTTCCTTTGGGCACTCTTTAAAGGACGCGGCTTTCTCGGCGTACAGGTCGGGCTCTACTCCACATAAAATGCCAACTTATCATGGGCTACGTAATAAAGCCAAAATTATTATAAGAAAAAGAGATGAGAAAAAGAGGAGATACTTTATCAATCTTTTCGAAAATGCAAATACTGTGGAAGGTTTTGCGAAATGTAGTCAAAATAAGGATAACGCGTACTTGTATTCCCACTAATTTCTGTCTTGCTTCTTGATATAATTAACTTTATTTTTCAATTGTTTATTTTTCATAATTTTTGGAAAACTGTCGATGTTGCTCCTATTCCTAAACGCAAAATCAACAAGGACCCTACCGATTTTAGACCAATTTTTATTCTCCCCACCATATCAAAAATTGTGATATATATTATTAATAATCAGGTGTTTTAGACGCTTGGGATGCATATTTATAAATCCCAATATGCTTTCCATCCGTCAGGCACACGGTGTGCCATTTCTTTTATTTGCCTTACCGAATCTGTTAGAATCATATAATACGCTACTAGTGTATGTATCTACCTTTTTATATTAGGATGAAAAGAGCTCATGCTCTCTTCATACCAAACATCTTATCTTGGGATGATACCTTATACTTGGGATGATATCCGCCTCTTCTGACTCCGGTTTTAATGAATTGCAAAATGTGGTTAATATCGTTAAATTCGGGCATGGAAATCATATCCCATCATATATCCAAAGTCTTCTGGGGCGCCCCTTCAAAGATTATATTCAATGTCGTAACCTATTTACTTATTTACTTTTCAGAGAGTGATCAAAAAAGGATTTCCTCTTCCGTTACGAAATAAATCTAGATTTTTACTTTTCACGCATAACTACTAACGTTACATTCCATCAAGTATAAAACGAGTGTTTTCCCGTTGGAGTAGCTTTCTTGCCCTAATTCACAAAGGCGGAGACAGGCCTTTGATCAAGAATTAGAGAGACTTCACCAAATTGAGTGTTTTACGTAAATTGTTTGAACTATTCAGCAATTAGCTTTCGCTCCTTGGCAAATCTCATATTTTTCCATTTCATTATTGCTTTCTAAAAAGGAAAATCAACCGTTATGAACCTTTTAAAGCTTACTTGCCCTATTGTTTAGTAAAGCGTACGACTTTGTTAGCTATCAATTATTAATATTTATGCTCCAGGCCTCTGGCTCTCCTTGCTACTTATGGATAAAATCTTATTTTCTTAATGGATGTTTTAACAATATTTTTAAATCCGCCACCTCTGATCAATTCCCCGTGATGTCAGGCGTCCCTCAAGGTAGCCATTTAGAACTCTTCCTGTTTGTCCTATACATCAATGATCTCCTTTCCGTGATTAGGTCCAGCCATATCTTAACGTACGCTGACCTTGTTAAACTCTTTACGTTCCGGTCTCTAAACTATACTCCTATATAATAATGTCTTTCATCCGAAATCCTACGATTATTTTGCGAGCCACATTGAAATATTTGAACGTTACAATTATTATAATTGCCATTCTCCATGTACTGCAAATGTATTCGCGGGCATTTAAGTAGATACTGACTGGGACCACTGCTACAAAAATATGCTTAGCATAATACCCTGCTTCATCTTTTGTTTATGTATTTTTAATATAAAATGATATTGTGACTGCAGGATTATATTAAAATTGTACATCAAAGGTGTATTATTTTAAACTTTATAGTACAATGATCCAAGGTAAACACTTTCCGGTCACTAATGTAAATTAAGATTACAAATATGTCATTGTAAGATGGTTCTGAAAAGAATCAAAGCTATTTTAAAATTTTTAACAAATAATCTCAAATGAAAAACAAATACTGCAGAGTTGAAATTTACAAATATAATTTTCTAAAAAAATGCCTTTTACTTTATTTCTTGAATTACTCAATATGGTCTTTGACGTCTAATAGGTGGTAAACGATTCGGTGGTGTTATTGATATATCAAGAAAATCACCAATACAAAATTTGGCTTGTGCTAAAGTTTTGTTATCATCCGCTCCTTTTTGACCGGTGCAAGTAACGCCGATTTCACGCATTTGAAAATGATTATTTCGATAGTTTGGGTAAACTATGGCAAAATCGAAATACGTGCCTTTTTTGCGGGTATCTGGGTTAACGTCGCGCACTAAAGAGGTAAGTTCATGTAATGAGGCATCCATCCAAGTGTATATCTGTAACTCGTTGCTCGGCACATTGCCGTACATATATTCGGAAACAGAGTGATGGCGACCCGTAGAACAAAATACCCTCAGCAACAATGGACAGGTCTGTAATGAAATAAATCAAATTAACTATTGCAAGTCATACAGATTAAATATATTATTAACCTTTTCTCGATCAACAGGCTTAATTTGTGGTTTCTCTTCAACAATCATCGATTCAACATTAGCCATGTTTAATTTTCACTTAAACTTTAGTATTAACTTTATAAAACAATAAAATAGCGACGAATTGCTTTTGCTTTGGTTTTGTAAGCAAGTTTGTTAGACGATAACATTATGTTATCGAGTATAGGGATCACATTGTCGTGTGTTAATTATCTTTAGTAAAAGAAACTCTGCCATCATCAGTGTTATCGTACAGCTACAATAATTATAATAGCAGCAAAGCAGTCCCCCGTGCAATACGATTCCGTTATAACACGGTGCGAAATGTACTATAACACAATTTTCACACAACACGATTTCAAACAATCAATATATACATGCCGCTACGCTAAATAACTATTAAAAAGGAGTTTTCGCCAACTTTGAGAAAGAAAGTGGATTAGAATGTTAAGTTTTATATATTGTTTTTACAAGAACTTGCTGTCAAGTTACTTTTTCGTTTATATGTATATATGCTTGGATCTCTGTCATTAGAAAAATGTACACCTGAAGTTTCGGTATAAAACATTGCCTTAATCCGCACTATACATAACTTAAATTATTTTATTCTATATTATATCCTAGTTTACATGAATAAACAGAAATGTTTCTCCATATCGCGATATGAACCAATCAAGAGTTATACAAGAGAAGCCCATATATTTATGCAAACTCAAGGCATAACAATTTCATTTGTTATCGTAATTTCGCAAAGGTCTTTCTTGCTTATAACTGTAGAATTATTATTATTATTATTATTATTATTATTATTATTATTATTATTATTATTATTATTATTATTATTATTATTATTATTATTATTATTATTAATTATTATTATTATTATTATTATTATTATTATTATTATTATTATTATTATTATTATTATTATTATTATCATTATTTTGCGACATAATCAGATATAAGCAGATATAGAAAAGTGCAACACACAGTTGTGATAACTATCGCGTATAAGTCATATTTCTTCAGAAATTTTTGCTGTTGTATGTAGACTGGGACTGAGGTATATTTCGTTTTTTTTTTTTTTCTTTGGGAAGCTCCTGGAAGACATTCAGACCAAAGATATTAGATCGCTACAAAAAAAATATTTCGAACTTAATTAAGTACCTAATCGCGATCTCCTCTCTTTCAATATATGTAATTAGCCGAGTCAAGAGACCAATTTACTTTGAATATAACATAGCAGATTTGGAAGGTGGCTTGCAATAAAGGTTCAACCACTTTGCAGTGTGGTGTGAGTGTAGTGTATTGGCAATCGTTAAAACTCGACAATCGATTTAGGGCATCTTGTCTTCTCAAACATGATTATTATATTTGATTGATCTACGCAAGTACTAGTAGATCATGATATGGTCTCTCTGTGATAGCCCTGTATGGCCAATAGAAGTCAATATAAAAAATGAATTTTTATATTACATTATGAAGGATTTTGGCAAGAAGGTAGGCCTTGTAGAGAGATTTGCAATCTTGAAGAAGAAACTATGAAATAAACTGTGGTGGTGGTGGTGGTGGTGGTGGATATTATTAAAACGTTAACAGCAACAATGTACACAAAAAAATTGTTACTTGTTTATGCATACCATTCCGATTGTTGCCATTTTACGATGACATATATATAAACATAGATTTCAAAATGTTATTGATAAGACAAATTAATGAAAGATAAACTAAATGTATTGATTATAATATTACAAAATTGTTGTTGTTGTTGTTGTTGTTGTTGTTGTTGTTGCTATTCTGTAAATGCCA